>CAUYPK010031699.1:0-37705 GCA_963574355.1 Loris lydekkerianus | reverse complement strand
GCTTTCACATGAAGGCTATAACCCAATTATACCACAAGACTATGAGGAAAGGACCAAGGAAGGGGAAGGGAGGGGGGAGGTTTGGGTGGAGGGAGGGTGATGGGTTGGGCCACATCTATGGTGCATATTTTTATCTATAATAAAAAATAAATAAATTAATTAATTAAAAAAAAAAAACACAAGGGCACATTCCATTAGCTGCCAGAGATAGCATGATCACTTACGAAACTTCTGGTAATCCTTGTTGTACACTCATGTGAGAATAAGTAAAAACTGGCCTCCCCTTCTCAGTTGAGGGGGTTCAGAATAGTGGCAGCAAAGGCAGGCAGTGAGGACTGGGAACTGCATGGAGGTGCTAGTAAGGTTGGGGAACTGTATACAGAAATGGACCAGAGGGTCTGGAAGTCTTCTGATAGACTCCGCAAAACTGCCTTACCACAGGCTTTTTGTAACCATAAATTTGACAAGCAAAACAGTATCCTTATTTTTTGAGACAGAGTCTCAAGCTGTCACCCTGGGTAGAGTACCATGGCCCCACAGCTCACAGCAATCTCAAACTCTTGAACTTAAGTGATTCTCCTGCCTCAGCCTCCCAAGAAGCTAGGACTAAAGACACCCGCCACAACACCTGGCTATTTTTTTTCTTTTTTTTTTTTTTTTTGGTTGCAATTGTCATTGTTGTTTTAGTTGGTCCAGGCTGGATTAAAACCCACCAGCCTTGGTATATGTGGCCGGGGTTCTACCCACTGAGCGAGGGGCACCACCCAGTATTTACTTTTTGTTTGTTTGTTTGTTTGTTTAATTAGGAAGTATCACTTTTCCATTATGCTGAGGGGTTAAGAATGCAGGGAAATGAGGGGTCTTATAAGAGTCACAGAGAAGTGTGGACCAGGAGGTTGGTGACTAGGGATACAGGATGGTAGGGTAGAGGAGTCATAGGAATGAAGATCAGTGGCTGAATGGTCAAGGACATAGAATGATGGGATTGGGTACTGAAGAACCACTGGAGGCACAGGCTAGCAGAGGTCAAGCACTTAATCTTTATCTCTACCTGCATTTGGTTTTGGTAATAGACTCATTACAGTGTTAGCTTCCAGCTTGAGAGCCAATTTTGAAGATTCAGGTCCTTTATGATCCAAATGAAATCTGACAAATGTTCTTTCTCCTTTTTTTTTTTGTTGTTGTTGTTTTTTGCAGTTTTTGGCCAGGGCTGGGTTTGAACCCACAACCTCCGGCATATGGGGCCGGCGCCCCACTCCTTTGAGCCACAGGCGCTGCCCGCCTTTTATCTACTTAATATGTTTTAGGACCTTGAACAGTAATGATCAAAATCTGAGCTAGCTTTTTCGATGGATGGGGCAGTATATTTCCCTGAGGATGTAACCATTTACAAACCCTTTTCAAGCTTATGTGGAACATAAAAGAATTACTGGATTCCAGACATCGTTCTAGCTATTTATATGAAAACAAGAATCTCTGCTCCTGCTGAAAATTTTCTACCTCAATATTTAGCATGAAAATTATTTTGGCTTGGTGCCTGTAGCACAGTGGTTATGGCGCCAGCCACATGCACCATGGCTGATGGGTTCAAACTCAGCCTGGACCAGCTGGATAACAATGACAATTGTAACAACAACAACAAAATAGGCGGGCACTGTGACAGGTGCCTGTAGTCTCAGCTACTTGGGAGAATCGCTTAAGCCCAAGAGTCTGAGGTTGCTGTGAGCTGTGACGCCATGGTACTCTACCGAGGGCAACATAGTGCCCTCTAAATAGCAACCGGCTATTTTTTGTTGTTGTTGTTATTGCAGTTGTCATTGTTGTCTAGCAGGCCTGGGCCAGGTTTGAACTTGCCAGCCCTGGTGTATGTGGCCAGCACCCTGACCACTGTGCTACGGGTGCCGAGCCTATCTTCCATTTCTTAATTGAATATTTTTGAAATCCATCATTTCACCAAATGATTGATAAGCATGGAAAACTACACAAATAGGCCCAAGGGAGTTGGTCATTAGATATCTTCAACTATTTAAGAACAGTATTAATATGCCCAAAGGCTACTATATTTTTGTCCATTTGTCAATGTCTTGTGCTCTAGATAGAACTTCAGACTTGTAGAAAACCTGAAAAGGCCATCTTTCTATGTCATGTTCCAATAAATCTTTTGGACTCCTTAAGTCCAAAGAGTGCTACTCTTTGTTTTAAGGTAAGAGAAAATGTTTTAAAGTAACCTTTGCTATCTGCTAAAATGACAGTTTTTTCAAATCACCTGTCATAACTAGTGCCATATAATACACATACAAATACTATTCTAACCTTTTCCAGCCTGTTAGTGTTTACATTTTCAACTTTAAATTAGAAAATCTCAGCAAGCCAAGCATAAACAATGTAATTACCTACATATGGTAGGGGCTAGTTAGCTGCTCATTCTTTTAAGAGAGTCTATAATAAGCAATGTGATATATACTGGCAGAAATTTGGCTTAAATGAAACTTGTGCAATAGGAACATCCATCTGTGAAACACAGTTAGTTAATCATACCATCCAGGGTTTCTAGACTTCTAATATAAATCAAATCACCACCACACAGCTGTTACTATCTCTAATGGGTGTCTCACTTGCTGTCCAAGCAGTTAACTCTTCAGCAAGAAAAAAAATGTATGAAAAAATTTTAAACTTTTAAGTTAAAATAGTGGTGGCATTATCTATACTGTATGCATAATACACTATTTCTATTACAGTGAACTTAGCCAAATTTATTTAATTCTTTGTTCCATCTCTTGGGAAATTTTAGGGACCTCAGGTCCTGCTATGAACTCTTTAAGAGTACAATGTGATTTGAAAGGTTCTAAATATATCACAGGTTTGCCGGGGCTTACTTAGAAGGGTGGATGATTCAATTACAAGTGTCAGAATTTGATTCCTAATTTTTTGGGACCTGACAGCTGCAGCAAATCTTGCCAGGATTCCCTTATCTTCGTTGTGTTTCTCTTTGAAGTATTTAAAAACTATTTCATAATCTTTGCAATTTAGCTCTAGAGTTTCTGTTGGTAACGCAGAATGAATTGGTTGGCCCTTTTTAAAGCTGCTTAAAAATATTATTTAACCATATACATTTTAAAAGTAGTTTTAACTGCAAAACAGCTGAGCTTCTTGTAATAGGGAAAAAACCAAAATGGACTATATATATGGGTGGGTAGATAGATAGATAACACACCCATACACTGTAAAGAGGGGGGTGACCTTTTAATGCATCAAGTGACAAAGGAATCTTAACCAGAGGTTCATGTGTTGCTATAAAAAAGCTCAGATCCATAAGGCATGCATTCATTTGAATGACAACTCTGGGAAGGGTTTTTGTTTGCATTTTCAGATTATGAAAGCAGAGATTCAGTAAGATCAAGGTGACTAAGATGGTAAAGATCAGCAGCTACATGACACTACTACAAGAGGACAGGCTCTACTCTTTGCTTTTCCATTAAGTGAGACAAAGTCTTCAAGCCTAGAATCCTGCCTGTGAAACAGCAAAAATCATACCCAAACAATTTGCTGGAGGCTACCAAATTAAAAGGCAAATTTAATTTTCTGGTCATGTACTTAAAAATAACCTTATTTATACAATGAAATAAATAGCTTATGGTCAGGATGGCAAGTTGTATATAATTAATTTTTATTATCAACTGAAGCCTACTAAGAAGTGCCAAGGTATTTTGTAATATTATCACTTTTCTGGTGATAAAATATATATCTCAATTAGGTTACGCTTTTATTCAGGTCTTCTATACTTTTACCAAGTCCCTGGTACTTAGTAAACGGTGGTGAACAAGAGATACCTATGCTATCATGGAGCTTACTGGTTTCTTAGAGGAGGGAGCAACTGAAAAAATGAACCTAAATGTGCAGTTCATTACAACCAAAAGAAAAGAATGTCATGAGAGTACATCTCAGGGGGATTGGGGTCATGGGTGTGGATTGGACTCACTTCCTGGAGGAGATGCTACTTAAGCAGAGATGTTTCTGTTATTATTTATTTATGTATTTATTTAATTTTGATAGTCTCACTTTGTCATCCTTGGTAGAGTACCCTGGCATCCTAGCTCACAACAACCTCAAACTCTTGGGCTCAAGCGATCCTCTTGCCTCAGTTTTTTCATTTTTAGTAGAGAAGGGGGGGTCTCACTCATGCTTAGGCTGGTCTTGAACTCCTGAGCTCAAGCATTCCACCTGCCTCAGTCTCCTGTTACCTTTTTAAAAGCATACTAATCACAGCAACCTTCCACTGATAACCCAAAGTCAGAATTATAACCATTAACTAATTTACTGTGCTATAATACTATGTTTTTCTGTCTCCACTCACACTAAATTCTGCAAAAAGTAAGATATTTCTCAGGCCGGGTATGGTGGCTCATGCATGTAATTCTAGTACTCTGGGAGGCCAAGGCAGGTAGATTGCCTGAGCTCATAGGTTTGAGACCAGTCTGAGCCAGAGCAAGACCCCATCTCTAAAAATAGTTGGGTGTTTGGTGGGCACCTGTAGTTGCACCTACTCAGGAGGCTGAGGCAAGAGAATCACTTGAGGCCAGAGTGTGAGGTTGCCATGAGCTATAACGTCATAGCACTCTACTGAGGGCAACAAAGTGAGACTCTGTCTCAAAAAAAAAAGTAAGATATCTCTATGTAAAAGTTGTAAAATTACTTCAAAATATGGAAAAATAAGGTCACTTAATAATAAAATCCTAACTTAATATTTAAGCTATTATAACTTGGAATAATAGGAATAATTTGCACTGATAAAATCTGAAGAAATATTCACATGAAGATTCAAATTAGAATCTAGCATCAAATCAACTTTAAACTTTGTTTCTCTTGTAGGTGATAAAATCTTTTTTTCTTTCTTTCTTTATTATTTTTATTTATTTTATTATTATTATTTTTTTTTTTTTGAGACAGAGTCTCACTCTCTTGTCCTGGGTAGAGTGCTGGGGCATCATCATACCTCACAGCAACCTCAAACTCTTGAGCTCAAGTGATCCTTTTGCCTCAGTCTCCCAAGTAGCTGGGACCACAGATGCCTGGCACTGCCTGGCTAGTTTTTTTTCTATTTTTAGAAGAGACAGGGTCTCATTCTTGTTCAGACTGGTCTTGAACTCCTGAGCTCAGGTGATCTATCCGCCTTGGCTTCCCAGAGTGCTAGGATTACATATGTGAGCCACCACACCTGTTCTTATATACGATAAAATATAGAAAAATCACCCACAGATTTTCCTGGTCACTCATACATTTTAAGCCATGATTCATAATACTCCAAAATTGTGTTGAAAGAGAATCTAGATTGATTATTTAGCTCACTGATTTTCTTTTGTTTTCTTTTTTTGTTTTTTTTGAGACAGTCTCACTATGACCCCCTTGGTAGAGTGCCATAGCGTCACGGCTCACAGCAACTTCCAACTCTTGGCCTCTAGCGATTCTCTTGCCTCAGCCTCCCAAGTAGCTGGGACTACAGGCGCACACTACAATGCCTGGCTATTTTTTTGTTGCAGTTGTTCAGTTGGCCCAGGCCAGTTCGAACTTGCCACCTTTGGTGTATATGGCTGGCACAGCAATTACTGTGCTACCAGTGCTGAGCCAGCTCAGTGATTTTCAAATCTTTTTTAAACAGTGAAACTTTATTTTCAAACAAATTCTTACTTGGAACCCCAGTATATAATTCAGAACTGATGTGGCTGAAGTTAGAAGAGGGGCCTAGAACACTACCCAACTATCCACTGATGCATGCCTTCAGACCCCACATGTTCCTCGAATACAAAATAGAAACCACTGGTAAGAATTTCCAGTTTGATGGTAGATTGAGCAAACACTCCAGAACAGTCATCCTTCAAAGTAGTAGGAAAAAATGTATACACCAACCCAAATCACCAAACATTCGAAGAAAACCAATACCATGAGGAAATTTAAAACTCAAGAACAGTTGTAACTATTTCCACCAAGATTTGTTCTTTATAAAATTATGCTTAATGTTCCCCAGTACCTTCTGTTCTTCTAGGTAACTGCCAAATAACTTTCTAAATGATTTATTCTAGTTTCCGACCAGACATTGTTCAAAAAGTAAGTTGATCTTAATAATTTCCAAAGTTATCTTTTTCCCCTTAAAAAAACGTATGCTTTATTCTGTCATCAGATACTTCCATTTACCATGATTTCTAAAAACCCCTGACTGATAACTTGGCACTAGGGTTCTTTTCCCTCATATTTGCATAGAGGGAACATTTTATTTTATTTTTCTGTCTTTCTTTCTTTTTTTTTTTAAATAGAGACAGAGCCTCAAGCTGCCCCCCGGGTAGAGTGTCATGGCATCACAGCTCACAGCAACCTTCAACTCCTGGGCTTAAGCAATTCTCCTGCTTCCGCCTCCCAAGTAGGGGACTAAAGGTGTCTGCTACAACACCTGGCTATTTTTTGGTTGCAGCTGTCATTGTTGTTTGGTGGGCCCGGGCTGGATTCAAACCCACCAGCTCAGGTGAATGTGGCTGGCACCTTAGCTGCTTGAGCCACAGGTGCCGAGCCAGAGGGAACATTTTAATAGTGAATTATAAGCCCTATTCATGCCACTGTGGCCACAGCAATGAGTATTTCCTGATAATTGGGCAGTAGTATTTTTGTCACGAAAAGATAAGAATACTAGGAAGTAACATGGTCCCTCATAAAGCAAAATTGCTACGTAATTAATCTTTTTTTCTGTATAGCAGTGGTTCTCAACCTTCCTAATGATGCAATGTATTTTCTTTCTTTTTTTATTAATTACTTTTTATTAAATCATAACTTTGTAAATTCCATACATGCAATGTATTTTCATTGTTAAAAAGGGGTCACAACCCACAGGTTGAGAACTGCTGCTGAATAGCAGGCATCAGAAAGCACTGCTGATTTCCAAGTATCATTTAAAACACACTTGTAGGCTGGGTGTGGTGGCTCGCATCTGTAATCTAATCCTAGCACTCTGGGAGGCCAAGGTGGGTGGATTGCTTGAATTTACAGGTTTAAGACCAGCCTGAGCAAGAGCAAGACCCTCTACTATAAATAGAAAAACAGAGACAAAAGGATCTCTTGAACGCAAAGAGTTGGAGGTTGCTGTGAGCTATGATGCTACAGCACTCTATAGAGGGTGACAAGTGAGACTCTGTCTCAAAAAGAAAAAAAAACACACTTATAGGTCAAAGGGGGTGGTTCATGCCTATAATCCTAGCACTCAGGGAAGCTGAGGCAGGAGGATTACTTGATCTCAGGAGTTCCAGATCAGCCTGAGCAAGAGCAAGTCCCTGTCTCTACTAAAAAAATAGAAAAATTAGCTGGGTGTTGTAGTGGGTACCTATAATCCCAGCTATGTGGGGGGCTGAGGCAGGAGGGTGGCTTGAATGCAGAAGTTTGAGTTTCTTGTGAGCTGGGCTGATGCCATGGCACTCTAGCCTGGCTGACAGAGTGAAACTCTGTCTTAAAAAACCCCAAACAAACAAAACCCACATTCATGCCTTAAAGCAATCTGGAAGTGAATATTGAAAGCCAAAGGAATTTTTCAAACAAGCATTGACTTCCTAAATTGCACTATTTCTCCAACAAGCTAAAAAGCACAAGGAGAGGCTACAATTAGAAGCACCATGGAGAAAAGTGGTACTGTGGGAATAGTTCATTTGTATTTGGCACAGTGAAAGTTCACTGCCAATTTGTAACAGTAGGGATTCAATAACTTTTCAAAGGCAAAAATGAGGATTAGATGAGAGTAGCTTTGCAAAGTAGCTTTTGCTAATGTCTAATAGTTAATATAAATTTAAAAAACCTATAACAATTGGTAAAGTCCAAGCAATCTTTTGGAATGAAAAATGACCTATTATGTGATTTGCTAAAAATGCACTGAGCTAAAACAAGATGTTTGTCTTCATTCATTCATTCTTTACTGAGCTAATTTTATGAAAAACGGATGGAAATTTATATTTTTAGTACTTGAGTTTAGCTATCAATAAACAACAATATTATTTGTCCTACTAATCAGATGAGTCTGGCAGAGGGATAAATAATATAAGAGCCATTAAAGCGCTGTTCAAAATTTAAAGTATGTGACAATGCAGGGAATAATTGTTTTTGTTTTTATTTTTTTAACTTGAAAGCATCTATGATGAGGTCTTTTAATTGTGTCAGCCCTACTGGCCAAATATACATTATTGACAAAGTAATTTCATGATGACATTTTCTTAGTCCTTTATGGAAATACATTTATCCACAATTATATTATCTATTACTTCCTAATTTTATTTGTTTCTTTTCTTTCTTTTTCTTTTTTTTTTTTTTTTTTTTTGAGACAGTCCCTCATTCTGTCACCCAGGCTAGAGTGCAGTGGCATCATCATAGCTCACTTCAATTACAAACTCCTGGACTCAAGCAATCCTCTTTCCTCAGCCTCCCAGGTAGCTCAGACTACAAGCATGCACCACTGTGCCTGGATAAGTTTTCTATTTTTAGTAGAGATGAGAGTCTCATTCTTGCTCAGGCTAGTCTTCAACTCCTAATGCCCAGTGATCATCCTGTCTCAGCCTCCCAAAATGGTAGGATTACATGTTTGAGTCATCACACCCAGCCTGTTACATTTTCATAATTTAATACTTATAATAAAATAAACCCAATATACATTCACTTAATAGTGAAAATTTAGAACATAACATTTCATAAAATCACCAAGATATCTGCCACTTTATATAAAGAATATCTTTATTATTGCAAAAAGACCTTTCTTTTCAGTTTTATATATATTTATAAAACTATATATATGAGTTTTATAAAATAAGATTAACTTTCCATTATTAAAATGAAGCAAGTCAAATATATTGTTTCCAACAAAAATAATACTCACACCTTTGTCCCAAGAGATACTTCCACTTACCTCATCTCCCTTCAAAACTTCAGTACCACCAAATTCACGGGTCTGATTTGTCTTTAATGACACTTCTTTCTCTAGACTGGTTAACTTCTCCTTAGCCTCCTGAAGTTCCTCAGCTTTGGCTTCTTTTTTACGAGAAATGATAGATGCCTAATTGAGCATTAAATATGAATGTAAAATAGGACATACAATCAACCACTATCTTGTGAAGTTATCTACAATGTAGATTTTACTGAGTTAAATTGTCAATATTAGCTTGGCTTCTCCTGATCAATTCCTCTTGCCCTACTACCCACCATCACCAATTACATATTTAATATGAGCATACAATGTACATTAAATACCAACCTAAAAACATGCTGGAAGACAAAAGCTCTGAAAATGTAGGACATACCAGCAGAGAAATAAAAATGTGCTAATAATAAAAATATTAAAATCTTCTCAAGTAATACTCAAATACTAATGAAAATACATTCTAGGTAAATAAACAGAAGCTAATACTAAATCTATTTTTTATGCATGGTGGATTTCTTCATTGGAAAAAAATAAGACTGCTTCATTCTCAAAATAACAACATAGTTTAGCTTACTAAATTCAATACATGGGTGGTGCCCCATAGCTCAGTGGGTAGGGCACTGGCCACAAACACAAGGCTGACAAGTTTGAGCCTGGCCTGGGCCTGCTAAACAACAATGACAACCGCAACCAAAAAATAGCCAGGCGTTACGGCAGGCGCCTATAGTCCCAGCTCCTTGGGAGGCTGAGGCAAGAGAATCACTTAAGCCCAAGAATTGGGGGTTACCGTGAGCTGTGATGCCACAGCACTCTACTGAGGACGACATGGTGAGACTCTGTCTCAAAATAAATAAATAAAATAAATTCAATACAGATACTTCTTAAATGAAATGTTAAAACATCTATTATATTTGGGGTATTCTAATAAATAACACGCAGGTTCAAATTAAACATCTGACTCACCAGAATCATGCAAATATTTACACATTCCAAATGTCTCTTAGCCATAATGTAGCATTTTATATTTGCTAGTAAAGCTCTTGGGAGATTTCCTTTTTTTTTTTTTTTTTTGTAAAGACAGAGTCTCACTTTATCACCCTCAGTAGAGTCCTGTGACATCACACAGTTTATAGCAACCTCCAACTCCTGGGCTTAGGTGATTCTCTTGCCTCAGCCTCCCGAGTAGCTGGGACTACAGGCACCCACCACAGTGCCCGGCTATTTTTTTGTTGTTGTTGCAGTTTGGCCAGGGCCAGATTTGAACCTGCCACCCTCGGTATATGGGGCCAGCACCCTACTCACTGAGCCACAGGCGCCACTCGGGAGATTTCTTTTAATGAACCATGGCTGCACTAGTTTAAGAAACACATTAATGAAATTGCCCTCTTCTTTTTTTTTTTTTTTCTGTTTGAGACAGAGTCTTTCTCTGTTGTCTGGGCTAGAGTACAGTGGCATTATCATAGCTCACAACCTCAAACCCCTGGGCTCAAGCAATCCTCCTGCCTCAGCCTGCTAAGCAACTGGGACTACAGGTGCACACCACAACGCCTGGTTAATTTTTCTATTTTTAGTAGAGACAGGGTTTGAGACTGTCAGACTGGTCTCAAACTCCTGAACTCAAGCAATCCTCCTGCCTCAGCCTCCCAGAATGCTAGGATTATAGGTATAAGCCTCCTATAGGTATAAGCCTCTGTGCCTGGTCCAAACTGTCTTCTTAAGTAAAACGCTATTAATACAAGTATTTTTTTCAGGTCAGGTTCAGTGTCTCATGCCTGTAATCCTGGCAGTTTAGGAGGCCAAGAGTTGAGACCAGCCTCAGCAACATAGTGAGACCATGTCTTTCCCAAAAATACACAAATTAGCTGTGTAGGGTGGACAGTGCAGGTGAGGCAGGAAGATTACCTTGAGCCCAGGAGTCTGAAGTTGCAGTGAGCAACTATCCTGAAGTTGTCAGGATAGTGTCACTGTGTACACTATCCTGACAACAGTGCAAGACCCTATCTCAAAAACAAATTGTTTTTTTTCCAAGAGAATTTGATAAGAAGGGAGGAATCTCTAGTGCAGCGGTTCTCAACCTGTGGGTCACGACCCCTTTTTAACAATGAAAATACATCCTGCATATCAGATATTTACATCACGATTCATAACAGTAGCAAAATTACAGTTATGAAGTAGCACGAAAATAATTTTATGGTTGGGGGTCACCACAACATGAGGAACTGTATTAAAGGGTTGCAGCATTAGGAGGCATTAGGAAGGTTGAGAAACACTGCTCTAGTACAAACCCTTAAAAAATTCCATTGTCCTTCCTGTTTAAAAAAATGAAAAGACAGATAATGATGAAGAAATGTTTCAGTCTACAGAAGTATTAAGAAGTAACTTAAAAAATAAAAAAGGAAAAATAGAGTACCAGAATTTTATAGGAATTGATAGTGTAGTTCAGTGATAAAATGAGAGTATTTCCCACTAAAATCAGGAACATGATAAAAAATATCCACTACCTTCATTGTAGCTTAATATTGTTTTGTTTGTTTGTTTATTTGGTTTTTGAGACAGAGTCTTACTTTGTTGCCCTCGGTAGAGTACTGTGGTATCATAGCTCACAGCAACTTCAAACTCTTGGGTTCAAGTGATTCTCTTATCTCAGCCTCCCAAGTAGCTGGGAGTACAGGCACACAACGCCACAATGCCTAGCTATTTTTTAGAGACAGGGTGTCACACTGCACCTGGCCTTATAGCTTAATATTGTATTGGTGATATTAGCTAGTATCATTAGACAACAATTAGAGAACAATTTGACAACAATTAGAGAACAATTTGAAGCCTAAAAATTCAAAAGGAAAAAATAGAATTTTCATGATACATAATTATGTACCAAAAAAACCTAAAAGAATTTCAATAACGAAAGAAAGGAAAATTAAGAAAGAGGAAGGAAGAAGGGCTTTTAAAATATTTTACAATAGAAGTGAAAAGTGAGGTTTTCATAATGCAATAAAACATTAGAAAAGATGACAAAAAGAAAAAAATTGAGGCTGAACATAGTGCCTCAGGCCTACAATACTAGCTGAGGAGGAGGCCAAGGTAGGAAGCTGCTTGAGTTCGAGACCAGTCTGAGCTAGAGTGAGAACCTGTGTCTACAAAAAATAGAAAAAATTAGCTGGATGTGGCAGTGCACACCTCTAGGCCCAGCTACTTGGGAGGCTGAAGCAGGAGGATCACTTGAGACCAAGAGTTTGAGGCTACAGTGAGGTATAATGATGCCACACATTAGCCTGTGACACTGTAGCCTCTGTCTGGGTGACAGAGCAAGACCCCGCCTCAAAAACAGGAAAACAAAAACAAAACCCAAAAGCATATTATTTTTAACTCATTAAAGATTATAAGGATTTTGAATTATACCACCTAAGGTAAGCCTTCACTTTAAAAATAAAATTGCATACTCAGTTATAAACACTCCGTTATCATAGCTGGCAATGCTAAGGAAACTAAGCATTATCAGGTGTATTGCATTTCAAATTTGAACACACGTCTTTTGTGGTTTTTCCACTAAGTCTCTGTTATAATCTGGAGATTAACAATGACAGACGATCACTTTATTCTATACTTCCTTCTCACTTTAAGTCTATAGATAACACACCTGGTGGTTCACGAATAAGCTAACAGATCTAAATATGTGGGCCAAAAAAATGTCCTTACCTGTTGCCTATATAGTGAGAGTTTGCTTTCAATCGGTTCATTTCTCATCATTTTCTTTTCAATCAGCTGATTGATCTGTGTGTTTATTTCACTTATCTAAAACCAAATAGAAGTAAAAAGTGTTAAAACTCTCCTTATGATTACACAAACTAAGTGACATCTGGCCAAACCCAACTTAGATTTTATCATCAGTGTTTTGATGGGAAAAACAGTTCCTTTAATGTTATGGATGGTTGTGATTATTTTTAGAAACAATTTACATTTTATGATATAGATTTACACAATTTGATTACTGATATGAATTGTACCATCCATATCTAAATTATCCTGAAGTATTTTACATGAAATATTTATACAGCATTACTACAAAGATGCTTTCTAAAATTCTGAAGTTACTCTCTCACCTAGGTCATGACATTCAAGCCACCACAAGTGATAGAGTGAATCTGGACAAACATTCCCAGGAATTTAGTACAAGGAATTCATGAAACCAGCTGAGAATTGACATAGATGATATCTAAAAATCCTTCCTGCACTAATGATCTATGATTCATTGATAGCTATCATTTATCCTAGTCATTAATATAAACCTTTCCAAAATGTAATGAAACTGAATAAATCCAACAGAAACATACAGTCCCTTAACAAATAAAAACAAAACTAAACATGGCTTTCAGTATTATTTGTCCTTTGAAAGGGTAGAATTTTCCTGCTAATTCTTAAATTTGAGCCAAATTGACATGAGTCAATTTGAGTCAATGCCAACATAAGTTGGGCATGTAATTTCTCCAATAACTTAAAAGAGTAAAATGGTCAGAACTATATAATTAATTGTAGTGGCTATTAAGCACATATCAAGGACATTTAAAGATTAGCAAGTCAAAACCTTTCAATTAATTTTCATGATAGTTGGGGTTTTTTCGTCTCTTTATTTTTTTTTTTTTGAGACAGAGTCTCAATCTGTTGCACTAGGTAGAGTACTATGGCATCATAGCTTACAGCAACCTCAAACTCTTGGGCTCAAGAAATCCTCTTGCCTCAGCCTCCCAAGTAGGCTGAATTATAGGTGCCCACCACAACGCCCAGCCATTTTTAGTAGAGACTAGGTCTCATTCTTGCTCAGGCTGGTCTCTAACTCCGGAGCTCAAGCAATCCACCCACCTCAGCCTGCCAGAGTGCTAGGATTACAGGTATGAGCCGCTGAGCTCAGCCAATGATAGTTATTTTTAAAAATACACAATTGGCTCGGCGCCTATGGCTCAAACCGCTAAGGCACCAGCCACATAAACCTGAGTTGGCAGGTTTGAATCCAGCCCGGGCCCACCAAACAACAATGACGGCTACAACCAAAAAATAGCCGGGCGTGTGGCAGGTACCTGTAGTCCCAGCTACTTGGGAGGCGGAGGCAGGAGAATCAATTGAGCCCAGGAGTTAGAGGTTGCTGTGAGCTGTGATGCCATAGCACTCTACCAAAGGCGACAGCTTGAGGCTCTGTCTCAAAAAAATTTTTAAAAATTAAAAATTAAAAATATACAATCAGGGGCAGAGTGGCGCATGCCTGTAATTCTAGCACTCTGGGAGACCAAGGCAGAAGGATTGCTTAAGCCCAAGAGTGTGAGGCTTTAATGAGCTATGCCTAGGGCAATGGAGCAAGACTCTGACTCAAAAAAAAAAAGAATCTATCTATATGTACACACACACACACATACACATACCCCTGATTAGTGTTTTAATTGTAGGGAATAAAACTATTATATGACACTAGGTTTTAATGAGTATTACAACTAAGGTTAGTAATTCCAAGATGGACACAAAAGACAAAAAATACTAGCTTTAAATATAAAATTATCAGCTCCATGCCAGTAGCACAGTGGTTACGGCGTTGGCCACATAAACCCAGGCTGGTGGGTTTAAACCCAGCCTGGGCCTGCTAAATGACCATGATTAAGTGCAACAAAAAAATAGCTGGGCATTGTGGCAGGCACCTGTAGTCCCAACTACTTGGGAGGCTGAGGCAAGAGAATCACTTAAGCCCAAGAGTTGGAGGTTGCTGTGAGCTCTGACACCATAGCACTCTACCGAGGATGACATAGTAAGACTCTGTCTCAAAAATAAAAAAAAAATAAAAAATAAATAAATAAAAATATATATATAATTATCATAATATCATGCTTGGATATAAAAATTAATGACACTTAAAATATTTTAAAATTTGCCACCTGATTGATTATATTAGGAAGACAGAAACTTATGAGTCAATTATATGCATTAATTTATATATTCAAGTTAGTTTTCTTATCACTTGACTAGGCTTTCTTAACATCATGTGGATTAAGTATAACATAACATTCTATAACTCCTCATAAAGGACAACTCCTCATATAAGCTGTCAACTTTTAGCACTGGTTAACTTAAGAGTCAAGAATGGAATACTATAGAAAGCAGTTCATATAATTTTTTACAGGACTGGGGATGAGATAAAATTGGGAGCTATAAAAAGATGACCATCACTTACTTTAGATTCAAGTTCAAGAAGATCAGAATGTCCCATAGCTGGCTCTGAAACCACTTTTTGTAAAAAGTGCAATTCCTTTTTCTTGGTCTCTAATTCTTTAGGAAATTTTTCAGTTACCATGTATGAATTAAATTTTATCTCCTCCTCAAGCCTCTTCATTAAACCTTTAAAAATAAAACAAGTGACTATTCAGCCAAATTAAGACATGGATAGTAGCAGGGAATATCTGCCAAAACATTGTTTATATTATCTAGCAATAGCACAATAAAAGATTGGCCACTGAAATCTTTTGATGATAATTAGGATGATAAGAAGGAAAATATGCATGGAATAATATTTAAATAATTATATAGAAAAGTGATATTGTGACCTTTCCAAATTACAACCTAATTCTTTTATACCTCACAATATGTGAAAATAACATTTAAAGAGCCAGATATATTATTGGGTCATATTTTGCCTTCTAAATATTTAAAGAAATCCATGAACCAAATGACAACACTTAAGTCAAATCTAAACCAGGTGCAATTTTATACAAATGGATACTTTTTTTTTTACTTTTTTAGGAGGAAAAAAGTAAAAATACACAGTCGCTCTGGGTAGAGTGTTGTGGCATCACAGGTCACAGCAACCTCCAACTCCTGGGCTTAAGCAATTCTCCTGCCTCACCTTCCCAAGTAGCTGGGACCACAGGCGCCCACCACCACCTGGCTATTTTTTGGTTGTAGTTGTCATTGTTGTTTGGCAGGCTCAAGCTGGATTTGAACTCGCCAGCTCTGGTGTATATGGCTGGTACCCTTAGCCACTTGAGCTACAAGCGCCAAGCCACAAATGGATACTTTTGATGTAATTTATATTTCTAGTCTAATACTTCATAAATGATAATTCATTATCATTTACTAACTTCAAACCAATGAAAACATCACTATCAGTACAAGTCAATTTCTATAAGAGAGAAACAAAATATCCATATTTATGAATGTTTTAGATTTTCCATGTCTTTTTATTTTTTATTTTATAAAGGATTAGTTTATAGTTAAGAGGCAACTTAAATTATTTTTTAAAATTACAGTTTCATTATTTTTTCAGATGTACTATACACATACAGATTTTCAGTGAATAATGGTTTTGTTATAAATTCCCAGACTAGGGAGCTTTATGAAATTTATTTCAGATCTTTCCATTACACATTTACAAATTTTGGCTTGTCTTTGTAAAATGCTGGGTTTCTGGGTTACATGATCTATGTACATAGATTGCATAATAAACCTGGTCCAAAGGCTTAAAATTATTTTTAGCTCCATTGTACTAACCATAAATTAACATAAAAAATTTTATTAACTGCAAATTCACAAGTGTTCTGTTCATTTCTTCAATATTCTTCCTTTCTCAGGATTAGAGCAAGGAAGAGAAGGGAAAGTGTTTAATGAATCACACTATAATTAGGTAGTCATTCCTATGTAGTTTCTGATTAAATCTACATCCCAGCTTCTTTGGCTATTAGATGACTAGCTTTTCCATTTTGGGGTACTTGAACATACCTCATGTAATTAGAGATACAAGGAATCAAAGATTAAAATGTTTTTTAAGATGTAAAATTCCTAAACAAATTTTCTCTATTTAAAGAAGTTTCTAATTCTAGAAAACACAAACTGATCTATACTGACAACACAACCGTCGTTGCCTAGGGACGGGGAGAGGGGCAGAGAGGGCAGAAGAGAGAAATTACAGAGAGGCGCATGGAAATGTCTGGGGGTGAGGGATATGTTCCTTATCACTGGCTTCACCACAGTCATTTTCTCATGTCTAAACTAATCAAGAATATACTTTAAGGCTCAGTGCCTGTAACACAGTAGTTACAGCACCAGCCACATACACTGAGGGTGGTAGGTTTAAGCCCAGCCTGGGCCAACTAAACAACAATGACACCTGCAACAAAAAATACCCAGGCATTGTGGCAGGTGCCTGTAATCTCAGCTATTTGGGAGGCTAAGGCAAGAGAATAGCTTAAGAGTTGAAGGTTGCTGTGAGCTATGACACTACTCTACTGAGGATGACACAGTAACACTGTCTCAAAAAAAAAAAAAAAAAGAATGTACTTTAAATACGTGCAGTTTATCATATGTCAATTTCATTTTACTCATGCTGTTAAAAACATAAAAACAGTTTTCATCAAATTTTAAATTCCCTTAAAAATATTAACTTAGACTTTGAAAACCAGTCATGTGTTTCTATGCAAAGTTTTTAAAACATTATCTTTCAAAATCCTGGAGAAATTAAATATAAGGTTAGTAAGATGCAAACTTTACTAAAACTCCTCTGAAACAATTTCACAGATCCTACTGTAATTAAGTGGGTATCTTTTTTTATGTAACAAATCTCATGAAAGTAGAGTATAAAGATAAATTAACTTTGTAAATTTTTTTTTAGAGAATGTTTTGATATGGCTGTTACTCTGCAAAAATACAAATTACACTGTAATACTTTTTGGTACACTGTAATACTTTTTGGTTATTGAAAGAAAATAAGTTTTTGTAAGCCTCTTTTGTTAATAAAAATTTTAGATACTTTATTAAACTAAATACCTGGATCAATTAAACATGTTTAATTTATTCTTTTCTGAGGATGCTGAACACACACCCTTATGACTTTTCTACTTCTCAGAAGTCAACAAAGCAGGAATACTCCTCAAACCTCCTGATCTCAATCCACCCACAAAATACGTATATCACACACATAATATCTCATTTTTATCTGTATTTTCAGCAAAATCTTTTTCTTATTTGCCCCTCCTACCCATAGAAAAGATAATTTTCTTCCCATCTGGTTTAAGCTCTTTACTCCTTCCTCCCAACTATTTATTAAATGCCTGCTATGTGTAATTTAGTGTTTGTTAGTGCCTGGAAATACAAAGACCCAATTATGATTTGCTGACAAGCCTAGTGTTTAATTGAGTGAAGTCAGATATTTCAACAATTCAATATTACCACATTCAATGTGGTACATATAGAAAAATGGGAGCATAAAGGAATTTTTTCCTCCTAAATCTTTTATCTCCATTTGTCCGATTCTTTCCTCCAGCATGTAAACACCACTATACCACTGCCCTCCCTCAATTTAGACACAGTAGTGTCTTTCTTATTCATACCCATGCTCGCTCTCTTGTCTTCCTTTCAAAGACAAGGTATCAAAAAAAGCCTATCCTTTTAGATCAACTAGCAGGTATGCTCAGCCCACTACAGTCACACTTTCAGGTTACTACTGTACCTTTGCATGGAATGCCTTCCACTCCTTCAACTTTCCAACATCAACTTAGCTCAGATGCCACTATGTCCCAGGAGCCATCTGCTCTGTGCTTTTCCTCTTTGTTCTCATATAACAAAGTAGTGCTGGGCTCCATCAGCATATTCATCCCCTGTATTATAACTGTTGACTACTTGTCATTACTCCAGTAGACTCCAAGCACTTTAATAGAAATATCTTTGATTACTATTCCTAGCACTTAGCTCAGTACCTGACATGTAGGAGGTACTCAATAAATATTGAATTAATTGACTATTGCTTTGGGGCCAATTATTTCTATTACCCTACTTAACTATGCAATTAATTTTATTGTTTAGCAGCATCTACTAATATATTACTCATATTAATATTTTAAAACATCTCAAGAGATGCTAAAGACAGAACTTTATTTGTTCATTTTATTACTAAACAAATACATATTTCCTTACCCAAGTCATTTCTATTTAAGGTAGAAAGCCAAAGCACAATAAAGTCCATCAATTCAAATGAAAAAAAATGAAATAATACTAATACTACATATACCTTTAGATATTCTGTTTAGTTATCAGAATTAAAATATAATAGCGAGAAATATTTAACCTAATAAAATTAAGGATAACAGATACTACAGAAACGCATATTCAGGCTAACATTTTAAATTGTATCAAACTATTAATCATTACTTTTCTACACACTAAATTCTTGTATGCATTACCTTCATTTCTAAAAATGCATTATTTGGACACAAGCCTAACCTAGGCAAATTTAAAAGTATAGAAATTATTCCTTGTATCTTCTTGGACCACTGTGGAATAAAAGTTGAACTCAAGAGCACTGGGAATCTCCATACTCAAATAAAGTCATGGAAGCTAAATAATCTTAAACTGACTGATAGCTGGGTCAAAGATGAGATTAAGAAGGTAATCACCAAATTTTTGGAACTACATGATAACGAAGACACAAATTATCAAAACCTGTGGGATACTGCAAAGGCAGTCCTAAGAGGGAAATTTATAGCATTGGAAGCCTTCATCAAGAAAACAGAAAGAGAGGAAGCCAACATCTTAATGGATCATCTCAAGCAACTGGAAAAGCAAGAACACTTCAACCCCAAACCCAGCAGAAGAAAAGGAATAACTAAAATTAGGGCAGAATTAAATGAAATTGAAAACAAAAGAATCATTCAGAAGACCAACAATACAAAAAGTTGGTTTTTTGGAAAGTTTAACAAAATTGATAAATCTTTGGCCTACCTAACCAGAAACAGAAAAGTAAACTCTCTAATATCATCTATCAGAAACAATAAAGAAGAAATACCAATAGACACTTCAGAAATTCAAAAAATCCTCATTGGTTACTACAAAAATCTTTATTTGCCAAAATATGAAAATCTGAAGGAAATGGACCAATACCTAGAGACACACCACCTTCCTAGACTTAACTAGAATGAATTAGAAATCTTGAATAGACCTATATCAACCACTGAAATAGTATCAACAATATAAAATCTCCAAAAAAAAGACAAGTCCGGGACCAGATGGCTTCATATCCAAATTCTATCAACCCTTTCCAGAGGAACTAGGACCTATATAATACAACCTTTTCCAAAGCATAGAAAAAGAAGGACTACTTCCCAACACATTCTATGAAGCAAACATCACCCTAATCCCCAAACCCGGAAGGGGTCCAACAAAGAAAAAAAATTATAAACCAATACCATTAATGAATATTGATGCAAAAATATTCAATAAGATCTTAGCAAACAGAATCCAACAACACATCAAAAAACTTATACACCATGATCAAGTTGATTTTATTCCAGGGTTACAGGGTTGGCTCAACATATGCACATCTATAAATATAATACATCACATCAATAAAATAAAAAACAAAGACCATATGATTCTCTCAATTGATGCAGAAGCCTTTGATAATATCCAGCATCCTTTCATGATCAGAACACTTAAGAAAATAGGCCTAGAAGGGACGTTTCTTAAATTAATAGATGCCATCTATAGCAAACCCACAGCAAATATCATAATTGAATGGCATAAAATTGAAAGCATTTCCACTCAGATCAGGAACAAGGCAAGGATGCCGATTGTCTCCACTGCTATTCAACATAGTAAAGGAAGTCTTAGTCATAGCAATCAGGCAAGAGAAGGGGATCAAGGGTATCCAGATAGGGTCAGAGGAGATCAAACTCTCACTCTTGGCTGATGATATGATCCTATACCTAGAAAATCCCAAGAACTCAACTTCAAAACTCTTAGACGTGATCAAGGAATACAGCAATGTCTCGGGTTAGAAAATCAATACTTACAAGTCAGTAGCTTTTATATATGCCAACAATAGTCAAGCTGAAAATATAGTCAAGGACTCTGTTCCTTGTACAGTAGTCCCAAAGAAGATGAAATAACTAGGAATTTATCTAACAAAGGATGTGAAAGATCTCTATAAACAGAACTATGAAACTCTGAGAAAAGAAATAGCTAAAGATGTTAAAAAATGGAAAAACATACAATGCTCATGGCTGGGAAGAATCAACATTGTTAAAATGTCCATACTACACAAAGCAATCTACAAATTTAATGCAATCCCTATTAAAGCATCATTGTTATACTTTAAAGAACTGGAAAAAATAATACTTCATTTTATATGGGATCAGAAAAAACCTCAAATAGCAAATACATTACTCAGAAATAAGAACATATCAGGAGGTATCACGTTATCAGACTTCAGAGTATACTGTAAATCCATAGTGATCAAAACAGCATGGTACTGGCACAAAAACAGGGAGGTAGATTTATGGAACAGAATAGAGAACCAAGAGATGAACCCAGCTACTTATCATCATTTGATCTTTGACAAGCTTATCAAAAATATTTATGGCCTACCTATTTAACAAATGGTGCTGGGTGAACTAGCTGGCAACCTGTAGAAGACTGAAACTGGACCCACACCTTTCACCCTTAACTAAGATAGACTCTCACTGGATTAAAGATTTAAACTTACACCAGACCTCTCCTATGAGAAATTCTAAAAGGAATTCTTCAATCTGAAAAACAACAACAACAAAAAAGAATATAAACATACAATAAGACATATTCTGAAGATATACAACTTACTGGTAACAGTATGGGCACAAATACAGAATATTCTCTTACTATAATGGCGTAATTGCAGTGTTCAAACCACTTGTATCTTTAATAGGAAGACTAAAAGACAAACCTATCAAAAATAACTTTTGAGAGAAATAATATAAAAAGATATGGATGAAACAAAAAAGTTTTAAAAGTTGGGGAGATAGAGTAAAAAATAAAAATAAATAAAGATTTAAACTTAAGACATGAAACTATAAAAATACTAGAAGAGAGTGCAGAGAAAACATTTGAAGAAATTGGTCTGGGAGAATATTTTATGAGGAGGACCCCCCAGGCAATTGAAGCAATACCAAAAATACATTACTGAATCTGATCAAACTAAAAAGCTTTGCACAGCCAAGAGCACAGTAAGTAAATCATACAGACAACCTTCAGAATGGGAGAAGCAGGTTATGCTTCCAACAAAGGCCTGATAAGTAGAATCTACAGAGAACTCAAACTAATCAGTAAGAAAAAAAAACAAACAAATAATCCCATATCTATGTGGGCAAGAGACATGAACAGAAACTTCTCCAATGAAGACAGGTGCAAGGCCCACAAACACATGAAAAAATGCACATCATTCTTAATCATCAGAGAAATGCAAATCAAAACCACTTTGAGATATCATCTAACTCCAGTAAGATTAGCCCACATCACAAAATCCCAAAACTACAAATGTTGGCTTGGATGCGGAGAGAAGGGAACACTTCTACACTGCTGCTGGGAATGCAAGCTAATATGACCTTTTTGGAAAGAAGTTTGGAGAACACTCAAGGAACTAAAAGTAGACCTACCATTTGATCCTGCAATTCCTCTACTAGGTATATACCCAGATGATCAAAAATTATTTCACAACAAAGACATTTGCACCAGACTGTTTATTGCAGCCCAATTCATAATAGCCAAGACATGGAAACAGCCCAAGTGCCCATCCACCCATGAATGGATTAACAAATTGTGGTATATGTACACAATGGAATACTATGCAGCCATAAAAAAGGATTGAGACTTCACATCTTTCACATTTACCTGGATGGAGCTGGAACATATTCTTCGTAGTAAAGTATCTCAAGAATGGGAAAAAAGATATCTAATATACTCAATGCTACTATGAAATCAATATATAATTACTTACACATTCATATGATTGGCAAAACATAATCATGTCCGGAAAGTAGAAGGGAAGAGGAGTGAGAGGGGAGGGGAGGAGACCTCACCTAATGTGCATTATGCAATGGTACCTTTCAAAACTATTAAGAAATGAGTATAATTGTGATGAATGTGTTACTTAGTTTAATGTAAGCATTTCACACTGTATATCAAAGCAGTGCACTGAATCCCATAAATGCATCAATGTACAAAGTTATGATTTAACAAATATTAGTAATAATAATAAAAAAGAAAATGAAAAAAGAAAATAAAAAGATTGAACCTGTAGGATGAATCTACATTCTTTGGTGAGAGCCTTCATTATATGGACCTTGCTTAATTTTTTTGCTGTATTTTTTACTACTTCTCCCTAATTCTGTGGTCCAGCTTCTTGGAACTGCTTACAGTTCCTAGGAAGTTCACATCTAAGTTTTCTTTTTCATTTTTTAAACAGAGTCTTGTTCAGTTGCTCATGTTAGAGTGCCATGGCCTCATCCTTGCTCCCAGCAACCTCAAATTCCTTGGCTTAAGCTATCCTCCTGCCTCAGCCTCCATTGTAGCTTGGACTACAAGTGTGCCCCAGCACATGTGGATAATTTTTCTGTTTTTGGCAGGGATGGGGTCTTACTTTGCTCAGGTTGGTCTTGAACTCCTGATCTCAAGCAGTCCCTCCTGCCTCTGCCTCCCAGAGTGCTAGGATTATAGGCATGAGCCACTGCACCTGGACCACATCATAAATTTTTATTATACTTGCTTTGAATTTCTTTCCTTACCTTCTGTGTACTTCTACCTGGCTAAACACTACTCTTCCTTCCAGACTTATTCCAGTCATCATTATCTCCAGAAGCTTTCCCTCACTCCCCCAAGACTGGATTTAAGTCCTTCTACTAAGTTCTTTCATCATTTCTGTAAAACCCAGTAGCATTTATTTTATATAGTTGTTACTTGACTATTTCTCCTAAGTAGTAAGTTCCTTGAGTACATAGTGTTTTGTTTTATGTGCAGTTTCCTGTATGATACCCCACAGTACCCTCAACATTAAATTTTTTTTTGCATGAAAATATTGAGATATAATGTATATGTTATAAAATTTACTTTTCTTTTCCTTCCTTCCTTCCTTCCTTTTTTTTTTTTTTTTTTTTTTTGAGACAGAATGTCACTCTGTGCCCTGGGTAGAGTGTTGTGCCATTACAATTCACGTTAACCTCAAACTTTTGGGTTCAAGCTATCCTTTTGCCTCAGCCACCCAAGTATCTGGGACTACAGGTGCCTGCCACAATGCTAGGCTAGTTTTTCTGTTTTTAGCAGAGATGGGATCTCACTTTTGCCCAGGCTGGTCTTGAACTCTTGAGCTCAGGTGATCCACTGGCCTTGGCCTCCCAAAGTGCTAGGATTATAGGTGTAAGCCACCTTGCCCGGTCAAAATTCACCCTTTTAAAAGTATAGAATTTAGTGGGTTTCGGTGTATTCACAATGTTGTGCTACCATCACCACTCTCTAATTCCAGAACATTTCCTATACCCTTAAAAGAAAAAGAAACCAAACAAAAACCAATCCTTATTCTTTCCTTCTCCCAGCCCTTAGAAACCACTAATCTCTGAATTTGCCTATTCTGTACATTTTCATATAAATGGAATTTCTTTTCATGTAACAATATATATAATGTTTTCAAAGTTCATCCATGGTGTATCTTGTACTTTTTTTCATTAATCATTCTTTTTTTGTCACTGGATAGTGGAATTATATTTTAAACTTCATTCTTCAAAGCCCCTGGGACTGCAGGGGAAAAGAGAGAGACCCTTAGACTCTAAGTCCTGTTTCAACTAAAGCAGTTCTGCTTTTATTTGTTTATGGATAAGCTTTCTTTTTAAATTTAAAAATCACTGGCTTAGGCTCAGCAGCTCAAGCGGCTAGGGCACCAGCCACATACACCAGAGCTGGCAGGTTTGAATCCAGCCTGGGCCCACCTGGGCCTACCAAACAACAGTGACAACTACAACCAAAAAATAGCCAGGCGTTGGCAAACGCCACCAGTCCCAGCTACTTGGGAGGCTGAGGCAAGAGAATTGTTTAAGCCCAAGAGTTGGAGGTTGCTGTAAGCTGTGACGCTACAGCACTCTACCAGGGTGACAGCTTGAGACTCTGTCTCAAAATAAGAAATAAATAAATAAAAATAAAAATCACTGGCTCTCAGATTGAAGAATAGATCTGCCAAGGGCTTCAGAATCCATCATAGTCTTTTTACTCCATCCCGTTCTTTACCCTGTATCATGTGTTTCAGTCAAATAGTATAATATATTGGCAAAATGTTCATGTATAGCTCATGCTTTCTTGCCACTGTACCTTTTCTTATGGCATCTCCCTTATCAGAAATGCCCTTTTCCCACCTGTGTAAAGTTTTACTAGCCTTCAATGCCTAATTCAGATATAATCCCTCTTATGAAGCTTTCTCTGATCTATGAATTTCTATAGTAATTAATACTGCTTTAGATGGTAACTTGCCCACTGACATTTAGAGACTACTCCCAGTTTTCTTAATTGTTTTAAATTTATGCTCTTACATCAGTACCTTGGCACTGGATGGTGCTGGGAGGTGGATGGGTTTGCTATAAACAATAACACAAGGGAGATCTTGGTGATGATAGAATAGTTCTGTATCTTGATTGTGATAACAGTTATAGAAATCTACTTCCTGCTTTTGATATACTACAGTTATGTAAGATGTACTCATTGGGAGAAATTGTGTGCAGGTACACAGGACCACTCTGTTCTGTCTTTGCAATTTTCTGTGAATCTCTAATTATTTCAAAATGGAAAGTTTTAAAAATGTTCTTTAGAGATTGAGGTGGAGTTCATCATAATCATTTTGCCTCATGGTGCTGCTTCTGATCAGTATGAATCTGCCCTTCCATTTCAAAATAAAATTACCTTGAGGTAGGTAAGAGAACCCATTCATAGCAATATCTTAGTTACATTTTACAATTAGGTGAAACTTGTCTAAAACAAGAACTGAGATACTGTGATTCTTTGTATGATGCTTTGCTTATCCAAGGCCTTGTTTTAATTTTTAAATTGACTGCTAAGCTTTAATATCAGTTATGTTTTGGTATATTTTGGAGTTCTTTGTGTTCCTGTGCATAGGCTCCTAGATGACAGTGACCACAGCATTTTTGAGTTTTGCAAAACAAATTATGTGATGTTCAACTCAAACTTTTAAAATTATTACACTGTATATTAGGTAAAATGAATATTCTTGTGTAATTTAAAATAAGTGATACAAAATCAGAATTTGCCTTTGATTCTTTTTAAAAAGAGATGGGGTATAAATAATCAAAATTTTTCATTTGTATTTATGATGAAGCTCAAAATGAATATGAGCAAATAAATAAATCTGACCAAAATTTCTTTAGTAAAATGAAAACTTAATTTTATTTTTCAGGTTAAACTACAGAACAACATATCATATCAGATGGCAGACATACATCATTTAAAGGGTAAGAAACTTAATTACAGATGCAAGATAAACAAAGGTCATTAAATGTCTCTAACATCCTTAAGAATTAAGAAATGGTAAATTAGACACCTTAATGAAATGACATTTTCTGAACCACGATCCTCTGATGGCAAAACACTTATCTTTGTATCTTAGGATATAATAAAAGTTATTTAATATTGCTTTATATCTAATAAATGCAAATTAAAATTTGAGGTCTGTATCTTAGTCTTGTGCTGGTATCAAGCAGTAAAATTTTCTTAAAAGAATCCTCAAAGAAAATAAAACTGTAGCTTCAGAGGCCATCAAATTTCTAGGGAAAAGGTGAGAAGAGTTCCGTCTATACTGTGTTCAATCTGCTAAACTAATCCATTCAAATCTAGGGATGCTTTGGACAGAAGTAAGCCAAATGTTTTAGATACCCTAGGAACAGAAAGAAACCTGGAAAAAAAACCCCATATATATATATATATATATATATGTATGTGTGTGTGTGTGTGTGTGTATATATATATATATGTGTGTGTGTGTGTATGTGTATGTATATATATATATGTGTGTGTGTGTATATGTGTGTGTGTGTGTGTGTATATATATATATATATAAAACAAATATTAAAATACACAACATTTTTTGCTTGGTGAAGTGATAATGGAGGTAACAACAGGTATTATTGGGAAAAAATAGCTCTACACTCTACATTATTGGCCTTTGGAGTTTGAGGTCTGAGGATCAACCCACTTTTCCCTCATGCCCATAACCTTTTATACTTTAAAACTTTATGCATTGACTCTAATTTTATGTATGTGGGTAATACATGCTGTCTAATTTCTTAAGTATCCCTTTGTTCTATTAGCATTTTGAGCTTCTTTTGATAGAATTAGATAATCTATTTTTATCATCTACTTAAAGTAGCTAACCGTAGCTGGCTTTGTAATGTAGTGAAGTTTTGGTCCTTATCAAGCTAAACTATTTGAAATCATTTATGTTTCTAATGTAACCCTAAAATTAAAGTTAATATTTTACTATCTATGATTTAGAACAACTTTCTTGTAGAAATGCTTTCTGAGTGGTCACATGGGTTTTTGTTGCATTTGTATCCATGTTCTACTCGGAATACATTAGGCTAACACAGGAGGTGCCACACTTCAGTGCTGCTTCTGGTTTGCAGTATTTACAAGTGATTCCACTTGTCATCGAATTTTGTTTATCATTAAATAGTAGCAGATCAGTTGAATAAGAAGTGTGTGGCTTCTCTTAATATACATCAACAAAAAATGATAACCTATGTTACTAAGAATCTTTGTTGTACTGTTTATGTTGAACTGAAATTTTGTCTGATATTCTTCAATAGAGAAGGCGGCTTGGATTTGTATGTATAGCTGTACAACTTTTAATTTCAGCATACTTACTGAAGCTTGGACTTTTTCTTTTTTCTTTTTTTGAAACAAAGTCTCACTTTGTCACCGTTGGTAGAATGCCATGGCCTCATAGTTCACAGCAACCTCAAACTCTTGATCTCAAGCAATTCTTAGGTGCCTGGCTATTTTTAGAGATGAGGTCTCACTCTGGCTGAGGCTGGTCTCGAACCTGTAAGCTCAGGCAATGGTCTCGAACCTGTGAGCTCAGGCAATTCAACCCCTTCGGCCTCCCAAGTGCCAGGATGACAGGCGTGAACCACCACACCCAGCCCTGAAACTTGGACTTTTAAGACTGAATTTCATTAATTCAACTTTTGCAGCTTGGGAACAATTTCTTTTTCTTTTCCTTTTTTTTTTTTAGAGAAAGAGTTTCACTTTGTCACCCTCGGTAGAGTGCAGTAGTGTCACAGCTCATGGCAACCTCCAGCTCTTGGCCTTATGCAATTCTCTTGCCTCAGCCTCCCAAGTAGCTGGGACCACAGGTGCCTGCCACAAAACCTGGCTATTTTTTGTTGCAGTTTGGCCAAGGCCGGGTCTGTACCTGCCACCCTTGGTATATGGGGATGGCACCGTACTCACTAAGCCACAGGCATCGCCCACCTTTCTACAGAAACAATGTCTATTTTATTTTATTTTGAAACCAGAGTCTCACTTTGTCACCCTCAGTAGAGTGCTGTGGCTTCATAGCTCACAGCAACTTCAACCTCAAGTGATTCTCTTGCCTCAGCCTCCCTAGTAGGTGGGACTACCGGCACCCACCACAACGCCCGGCTGTTTTTTTTTTTTTGTTGTTGTTGTTGTTGTTCTGTTTGTTTTGTTTTGTTTAGCAGGCCTGGGCCGGGTTCCAAACCACCTATTCCGGAGCATGTGGCCAGCCCCCTAACCACTGAGCTACTGGCGCCCCAGAAACAATGTCTTGACAATTCAGTTGTAAAATCCAGATTTGACTGCTTTCTTTGTAATTGTACATGATACAATGGAATTAATTGACATTTTTGTGGTTAATATTTTCTTAGAAATAAAAGGAATGAGAGTTGTTTTTTAAAATCCCTGAGATAATAAATTAACATTCTGCTATATACAGATTTATTTCGAAAAGCCCACCTTCTTTTTATCCCTGCTACTGAAAGAATATTTGAATCAGCATTTCCTGGTAGTGAATCTATTTTGCTTTAAAAGCTGGCCCTAGGCAACCCCTTTCTTATTTATCCCTAATCTTTTGAAGTTAAATTGAGGGAGTACAGCCCTGCCTCTCTATAATGCACCCTGGTGTTACTTTCAGACAGGGAGCATCCTGCACAACCAACCTGACTCATGTTAAGGTTTCTCTGAGAATTCTGCTAGTGTGACCTAGAGCAGCCACACTAGGCACAGAGTATCTCTGGGTTCGTATAAAGAAAACACAAGACAGAAGTAAAATTGTGATACAGGAAAATTTTGTATTTATTTTGTTCTGGCCTACTTACTTTTCCCCTTGGAAGTGTTTATTTTGACCTATTGTAAGAACCATTACTTCCCTGCTTATATCTTTTTCCTGTATTCAAATAGAAAGAATTTGATATTTTACATGAGTTAAAACTCATTAATGCTGATGTTTTATTTTATTTTGGCAACTATATTTTAAACCTTTAATCTTTAATCATAAGTGAAAATTGTGTTTCCTGATAAAGGAATTTCAAATATTGTCAGTGGGAAGCTTTACGAGGAGGCAGAGAAGCCATCCTGAATCTTGAAATCATACTAAGTTTTGGGTTAATTCTGAAGCTATTTTAGGTACTTTATTTATTTTTACTATTATTTTTTAATTGTTTGGGATTCATTGAGGGTACAAAGAATCAGGTTATACTGACTGCATTTGTTAGATAAAGTCTCTCTTATAATTGTGTCCTGCCCCTAAGAGGTGCCATAGACCGTGACCTCCTCCATCCCCTTCCCTCCTCCTCCTCCCTTCTCCCTACTTGCTCATTCTCCTACTTCCCCCTTGTATTAGGTATTTTATAGTGTAGGAAAAAAAAAACCTGTATCAGAAGAGTTTGCAGTCTTTTTTCTCTTCCCTTTTTCCTGAGAATGAGGCTGAGAGATCAACAAAGTCTATTCCTGGTATTTGCTGATTTTTTTCCCTCCCTTTTCTTTCTCTCCTCCCCTCTCCTCCCCTCCCCTCCCCTCCCCTCTTTCTACTTACCACTATCCTAATGAGGAGCTGATTTATTTATTATTTATTTTTTTAATTGAAGTAGCTTTCAGTTCTAGAACCTATCTAGCCTGGGAACAGATTTACTAAGCTGGATATTTCATCTCTTAGCTCCAAGGGTTCTTGTCATTGCTTTCTCCTGGGATCTCATTATCTCTGTAGAATCAATATTCATAGTTGAGGCCAGGATTTCTGCTACCTCTAGCCTGCTATATCTTGGGTTTTTTTTGGGGGGGTTTGCAGTTTTTGGCCGGGGCTAGGTTTGAACCCCCCACCTCTGGCATATGGGACTAGTGCCCAGCTCCTTTGAGCCACAGGCACCACCCTAGCCTGTTATATTTTAGGAGATGGAGACAAGGATCAAGTAATAAGCTAACTGTATTGTTTATGGCTACCTGTCCACAGATTTATAACTTTTATCCAAGGTAAGAAAATCAACCAGGCTCACATTTGGAGAATTAATATAATAAAAGGAGAAAATTCAAATGTGGCTTGAATATATAAAGGTAATTATTAACCACAAACATTTTATGTGGATTATTGCATTTTGAAAACTGATTATTATATTACATAATAGCAACTATTATGTATACTGTTATTTATAGGCCTATGAGATGTTCATGTGACCTAAATTTTTTTTTGTTATTGCTCCAATTATAATTTCACGGTAAAATTTAGAAAGTAAAGGAAAAAAAGAATATGCTCAAAATCCTACCCATCAAACATAATCATTGATTACACTTTGATATATTCTTACTGTAGCTTTTTTACATGGGTAAAATTGTTATCAATATATGTTTATGTCTACTTTTGAAAAATGTGTATCTCTAGTCTATAATCTCAGTAGGAGGCTAAGGTAGGTCTCTAAAAAAATTAAAAATAAAAACATATATCCCAAGCATTTTTGGAGTATCTTTAGAATAATAAGACTAATACTATAAGCCTTCCATGAAAGATAGATGTTATAATTATAATATTAGTATATTGTAGTTAGATGTGTGTGTATTATATGAGGCCAGACAATTAAGTTTGTGACCTCATCCTAGAAAAAATGCTGTATACCTCATTGTTGACTATCACTTTGGTCACTCTTGAAGTACTCCTCTTGGGAAGCTATGCACCCAATGCCAGTGACTAGTCTACCTTTCAAAACAATTTTGGAACTCTTTCTCTGGAATGGCAATCAAAGCTGTGGTCTGACAAGTTCCCTGAACTCATCGTAGAAAAAATGCTTTGAAGGGTTAACTAGGTGCATAGCTTTCCAAGGGGAGTCCTTCTAGGGTGACTATAGTGATATTGGGCAATGAGGTATGTAGCACTTTCTCTAGGATGAGTTTGCAAACTTAATTGTCTTACCTCATATTTTAGTCTTAATTAATAGCTGTTGGTTTATTCAGTATAAAGCCCTGTTCCCATTTATAAAAACTAGAACTTTCTTGGGACAGGCATGGTGGTTCATGCCTGTAATCCTGGCACTTTGGGAGGCTGAGGCAAGTGGATTATCTGAGCTCACAGGTTTGAGACCAGCCTGAGGTAGAGTGATACCCCATCTCTTAAAACAAAAAAATAGCCAGGTATTGTGGCAGGCACCTGTAGTCCTCGCTACTTGGGAGGCTGAGGCAAGAGAATCACTTGAGCCAGAGTTTGAGGTTGGTGTGAGCTGTGATGCCACAGCACTCTACAGAAGGCAAAAAAGTGAGACTCTGGCTCAAAAAATAAAACAAAAAAACTCCCCAAACTAGAGCTTTCTTAATATGACTTTTGCTTAACTGCTAATGCTGTCAAGCTGGACTGCAAGAGTGCAATCCTTGCTTAGTGCAGCCTCCCACTTCTAGGCTTAAGCAGTCACTCCTACCTCAGGCTCCTGAGTAGCTAGGGCTACAGCCCTGCGTCACCCACTCCTGGCTAGTTCTTTAAATTTAATGGCAGAAATGGGGTTTTGATATGTTACCCAGGCTCGTCTTGAACTCCTAGCCTCAAGGGATCTTCCCACCTCTGCCTTCCGAAGTGCTAGGATTATAGGTATGAGCCACTATGCCAGGCCCCCATTGGCTGATTTTTAAATTATCTATTTAAGAAATTAACATTTACTCTTTTTTGCCTGCATTTCTTTCATCTGTAGGCTCAGATGATGGGAGAATAAAATGTAGAAAATGTGTGACTAGTGTTTGATAAACTAAAAGTTTACAAAAGAATGTCTGGCCTATCAAATTGGAATTTTATGTTATTTATTTCCACTAAAATCTTCCAGCCTAGTCTAGAAGGGATGAGATCTGAGAATGAAATTTTGGGATATGTGGAGCTAGCTCAGAAGCAGAAGTAGAAGTGAGACCCAGAGTGATTGGCATCTAACTCTGTAGCCAAACAGAATTTAAAATGAAAAAGAAAATTTGAACTTTGTACCTAGAATGAGTGTATCTTAAAAGTATGATTTTTTTCCCCACTTCTGTAATGCAGATAGGTTTAAAGAGATAGGTAGTTTTTTTTTTGGCACTGTCCCCAGAGCTTAGTGTATGTCTACATAATGTAGAAAGATTTGTAATTTAAAAGATATGTCAGATTGATGTGAAAGCCACTGAGCCCCAGCCAAAAAACTGCAAAAAAAAAAAAAAAAAAATCACTTGAGCCCAGAGTTTGAGGTTACAATGAGTTATGATGACAACACTGCACTCTGGCCAGAGCAGTAGTAAGACTCTATCTCAAAAACAAAACAAAACCAAATAAAATTTTTTTAATTAATTAATTATTTATTTTTATTGTTGGGGATTCATTGAGGGTACAAGAAACCAGGTTACACTGATTGCATTTGTTAGGTAAAGTCCCTCTTACAATTGTGTCTTGAAAACCAAATAAATTTTATTGATGATGAATGTGTTATAAAAGGCAATTAAATGTGATATTTACTTAGAGTATGAGTAAGAAAATTGGGAAGTGTGTGTAATTAAAAAGGCATTACATAGCTTCTTGATAGGAAGCATTACAATGAGTAAACTTGATTCCTTTGGTTCTTATCTTACGTGAATAGAGCAACTTGCTGAGCTTCGTCAGGAGTTTCTTCGACAAGAAGACCAGCTTCAGGATTATAGGAAGAACAATACTTACCTTGTGAAGAGGTTAGAATATGAAAGGTAGGATGCTACGTGCAACAAATATTTAAGAATCTAATACTTATTCAACTGTTGGACTTAATTTATTTCTACCTTTCTGACTTTTGTTTTTTTTTTTTCTTCTCTTTCATTTTCTTAGGTCTTTTAAATTCCTTTTCCATTATCTTTTTATTGCCCTTTGAAATTCATACTTTTTATTTTGGTATGTTAAACACCATAAAAGGATCTTTTATAGGGCATGTTGAGTTTGTCTATGTTATTGGGTTCATTTTGAGACAGAAAATCTTACTTTGAGTTTTACTGAGTTAAATATGGCAAAGACTGAAAGAAGATTCTATGATTCTTTTTGTTTTTTTTGAGACAGAGTCTCACTATGTTGCCCTTTGTAGAGTGCTATGGCGTCACAGCTCACAGCAACCTCAAACTCTTGGGCTTAAGTGATTCTCTTGCCTCAGCCTCCTGAGTAGCTGGGACTACAGGCGCCCACCGCAATGCCTGGCTATTTTTTAATTGCAGTTGTCATTGTTGTTTAGCAGGCCCAGGCGGGGCTCAACCCCACCAGCCTCTGTGTATGTGGCCAGTGCTGTAACCACTGTGCTACAGGTGGTGAGCCTGTGATTCTTTTTGAAGGGGCATCCAGAACATAAAGCCAACACTGGGAGATGTTCCTAGAGGGGCTGAGGGACTGGGTGATAGCTGCTTCTCCTGCTCTGCTCTTGAGCTCTTGGTCACACCTCTATCCCACCTCTTAGAACCATTTCTAGCAATTACTCTTTAAAATTCTTTATTATATTTTCATTCAATTTTACTGTAAAGATATTTTCTAGGGCTGCACACCAAAAATTAGAATCATTTGCCATATTTTAAACCATTATTTATCCATTTCTCACTTTTTACTAGTATAAGTTATCAATATGTATCTATTAACATATATATATATAATTTTCAGTATTTTTCTATGTATCTGTAAGATTAAAGATTTAATATAGTTAGAGGTCATATATATTATTCTAATACATGAATGTACCAAAACTTCTTTAGTCTACCCCAATTATGGGACCACTGTGGGAGTTTTCCTTTTTTTTAACTACAAGACTATCATAGGGCAGTGCCTGTGGCTCATTGATTAGGGCACTGGCCACGTAGACCAAGGGTGGTGGGTTTGAACCCAGCCCAACCAAACTGCAATTAAAAAAACAAGACTATCACAGCTGCAAGACTTTTTATGCAAAAAAGATTTCCCCCCCTTATGTCATTTCATTATTGTACATTCTCATATGTAGAATTCCTAAGAAAGAATGTTTTATCAATTTTATTGCCCCTACAGCGTAGATGAAATATTGCTTTCTAAAATGTACTAATTTAATTTTTTTTTTTTTTTTTTTGGAAACAGAGTCTTACTTAGTCACCCTCAGTAGAGTACTATGACATCATAGCTCACAGCAACCTCAGACTCTTGGGTTGAAGCGATTCTCTTGCCTCAGCCTCCCAAGTAGCTGGGACTACCAGACACCCACCACAACGTCCGGCTTTTTTTTTTTTTTTGAGACTAGAGCTCTGGCTCAGGCAATCTACCTGCCTTGGCCTCCCAGAATGCTAGGATTACAGGCATAAGCCACTGTGCCTGGCCTCATTGTACTAATTTATAATGAAGATATTACCCCATAACTATATCAACTTTAGTTATAATTCTAATTTAATTTTGCTAATATAGGAATAAGGTACTACTATGTATACATATAGGAAGTTTGATTTGCATTTTATAATGGTGAAAGTTAACATTTTTCTATTTATCAACTATAAATACTTCTTTTTGCATGAATGGTCTATTTATATCCTTTGACTACTTGTCCAGCAAAAAGTCAACATCATTATCTGTTTTGCTTTTCCTAATTTCTCTTGATGATGCCACTCTTGTCTTCTGTATTACATTCTTTCATTCTGATTATTCTATGGTTTAGCCTTTTATTACAATGTTTAAAGTACTAACTATTGGATGAATCATTTGCTGCCACTCCTTGTCAACTCTCATAATTCTAGCTTTTCTCAAATGCTACTATAAATTGGTCTCAGAGTTAATTTTATTTATTTATTTTTTTTTGCAGTTTTTTGGCCAGGGCTGGATTTGAATCCGCCACTTCCAGCATATGGGGCCAGCGCCCTATTCCTTTGAGCCACTGGAGCTGCCTGAAAGTTTATTTTTTATTTTTGAGACAGTCTCACTCTGTTGCCCTGTGTTGAGTGCCATGGCATTATAGCTCACAGCATTATAGCTCACAGCAACCTCTAATTCTTGGGTTTGAGCAATCCTCTTGTCTTAGACTCGGCAATAGCTGGGACTATAGGAGCTTGCCACCAGGCCCAGATTCTTTTTCTATTTTTAATAGACATAGAGTCTTATTCTTGCATAGGCTGGTCTGGAACTCATGAGCTTAAGCAATCTACCTGCCTTGGCCTCCCAGACTGCTAGGATTACAGGCATGAGCCACTGCACCAGGACTAAGTGTCAAAAAAAAAATTTTTTTTATTGACACAGAGTCTCACTTTGTTGCCATTTTGCCATGGCATCATAGCTCCCAGCAACCTCAAACTCTTGGGCTCAAGTGATCTTCTTGCCTCAGCCTCCCAAGTAGCTGGGACTACAGGCATCTGCCACAATGCTTGGCTCTTTTTACAGAGGGGGTCTTAGTTTTGCTCAGGGTGGTCTCGAACTCCTGAACTCAGGCAATCCACCTGTCTAAGTCTCCCAATGTGTTTGGATTACAGGCATGAGAATCACAACTGGCTGTCAAAGTTTTATAGTGTTTTTTGCTTTTGTGATTGACATTGGTTTTGACAATAGTTCCTTTATAAATACAATTTGTAAAAATAACAAGACAGTTTATAAAAAGATTGTTTTCATCTAATTTCTGTTTTCTAAATTAGAAATCAGTATTCTTTAAACCCTATTACAGGGTTTAATTGTTTTTTTTGTTGTTGTTGAGACAGAGCCTCAAGCTGTCGCCCTTGGTAGAGTGCCACGGCATCACAGCTCACAGCAAGCTCCAACTCCTGGGGTAAAGCAATTCTCTTGCCTCCACCTCCCAAGTAGCTGGGACTACAGGTGCCCACCACAACTCCTGGCTATTTATTTTGGTTGCAGCCATCGTTGTTTGGCAGGCCCGGGCTGGATTTGAACCCACCAGCTCAGGTGTATGTGGCTGGCGCCTTAGCCACTTGAGCCACAGGTGCTGAACCGGGTTTAAATATATTTAATTTTTGACTGAGTGCTCTTAGTCTGCTCTTTATCCTTCCCTTCCCACCCTCCTCTATTGATTGAATATTTTATCTTTCTAAATGTATATGTCTGGCTCGGCGCCTATAGCTCAAGCAGCTAAGGCAGCAGCCACATACACTAGACCTAGCGTGTTGGAATCCAGCCCGGGCCTGCTAAACAACAATGACAACTACAACCAAAAAATAGCTGGGTGTTGTGGCGGGTGCCTATAGTCCCAGCTACTTCGGAGGCTGAGGCAAGAGAATTGCTAAAGCCCAGGAGTTGGAGGTTGCTGTGAGCTGTGATGCCACAGCACTCTACCCAGGCTGATAGCTTGACACTCTGTCTCTAAATAAATAAATAAATAAATAAATAAATAAATGTATGTGTCAACTTTGAGACAACCTTGTGGATCCAGTAATATAATCTAAAAGAATGACTTTATAATTTAGTTTTCAGTGTGGACAACAGATCAAGGAATTACGAGCACAACATGAAGAAAATATTAAAAAGTTAGCAGACCAGTTTTTACAGGAACAAAAGGTAAGCCTTTAAAAATATGCTGAAATCCAAATATCATTTTGTTATAAATTGTGGTAATTAGAAATTAAATTTTTTTATTTTTTTGAGACAGAGTCTTACAATGTCACCCTCAGTAGAGTGCTGTAATGTCACAGCTCACAGCATCCTCAAACTCTTGGGCTTAAGTGATTCTCTTGCCTCAGCCTCCCAAGTAGCTGGGACTACAGGTGCCCAGCACAACGCCCGGCTATTTCTTGGTTGCAGTTGTCATTGTTGTTTAGCAGTCCCAGGCTAGATTTGAACCCTCCAGCCTTGGTATATGTGGCCAGTGCCCTAACCACTGAGCTACGGGCACCAAGCAGAAATTAAAATATTATTTTTGTCATAAAGCATTATATTTTTAAGTTTTCTAGGCTTCCTTTTTCCCCTAGCCTTCCTAATTCCAAAAATGATTTGTAATAGCTTTATTGCTGAGTAAATTAGACATACTTTAATTATAATCTCAATTGTTAAAAGTTAATTTTGAATTAAAATATCTGACTTTTAAAAATAATTTTTATTGTTAATATATTTCTCAGGTTGTAAAGTGGATAACATTTTACAGCAAATCATTTACTACCTATCTTATGCATTTGAGAAACAGAAAAAAATTGAGAAACTTTTTCCTTATTATCAATCTCTGTTCTCTGATACCCTTTTAAAAAAAATTTTATGCGGGGGTCAATGGCTCATGCCTGTGATCCTAGCACTCTGGGAGGCTGAAGCAGGTGGATTGCCTGAGTGCATGAGTTGAAGACCAGCCTGAGCCATGGCAAGACCTTGTCTCTAAAAATAACCAGGTGTTGAGGAGTGGATTAAAAATGGCGGCTGAGTAACAGCTTCCCTGTAACTGGGCTTGGCGAATCTGGGGAGACAAGACTCCAGACATCTCTGGCCGGTGGGATCTGCCTATGATCATCCCTTTGAGGATACAGGGAGCCAGCAAGGG
>CAUYPK010031696.1:0-24621 GCA_963574355.1 Loris lydekkerianus | reverse complement strand
CCTTGCTGGCTCTCTGTGTCCTCAAGGGGATGATTGTAGGCAGGTCCCACCGGCCAGAGATGTCTGGAGTCTTGTCTCCCCAGATTCGCCAGGCCCGGTTACAGGGAAGCTGTTACTCAGCCGCCATCTTTAATCCCAGCTGCTTTAAGTCGGGCTCATTGACATTTTTTAACAAAATATTTACAAAATATTCCTTCCGTGTTGGCCACCTCTTTCTAGCCACACAGCAAGTGTTCTTGCCTACTCACGGCAAACACATTCCAAGATAACTATTGCTTCAATTTTTCCCTATGTGTGCCTTCTCTTTTGATGAATGCTTTTTCCGTTAGTAATTGGAACACAGTGACTATTTCTTCAGTTTGTTAGTTTCCCACTTCATTTCAAAGTCAATTTGAAGTAGATGCGGCAATTATTTCTCTCTCTCCTTCCCTTTCTCATTTTGTAAACAGGAGGTGAAAAGAACATCTTTCAGGAGTCTAGTTTAGGCACAAAAGCTTTAATGAATTAAAAAATTAGTAGTAATAACATAGAGAAAGGGAGGTATACTTTTTAAAATGGCTTTCTTTTTACATATATAACTAGCTATCTATAGAACTGTAACAGAACTATAGAACAAAAACACAAATATTATTCTTGTTAATCTTGCTTCCATGCCAAGTCATTCTTGTTTGATTTGTCAAAAAATTATCAAATCATAAGATTTGAATACCTTATTAATGTGAGATGGCTGCTTCATAAATGTCCTACCTACTTCTTCTTCTTCTTCTTTTTTTTTTTTTGCAGTGCACCTGATCTTATTATTTCTTATTTTTTTGTATCCGTCTACAATTCATGCTTTGCTGGGCTCTACTTTTGTCTTGAAGAACAAGCATCCTTCAGGGAACTCTCTGCCTTTTCTTGCCATAGCACGTGACATCATCCCTTGTTCCAGCTACTTCTAATTAAAATTAATCTTTTCAGTGTGATTCAATGCTGGGGGCTAAACATTAAGACACAGAAGAATCACATAGGCAACTCACGAAACATGTTGGTTTCTGGATCCCTAATCCAAGAGATTTTTGTTCCTTAGGTTCAATAGGGGGTGGGAGTTTTGCATTTTTCACACTTCAGACCATTCTGATTCAGATTGTCCAAGTGACTCACCAAGAAACTCTGCATTAAGTCAGTAATTCATGACTCGCAGGACAACTATTTCTTGAGTAACTGTTTTAGTTTTTTACTATTTATGACTATATATCATCTACCTATGACTATATAACAAACTACTCCAAACTTACTAGCTTGAAGAAAACCTAGTAATTTATTTTTCTCATGAATCTGCAATTTGGGCAGGACTTGCTGGGGATGTCACATCTCTGCCCAAAGCAGAGGTGGTTTGATTAAAGGTGGATGTTTACTTCTAACATCCTTGGATTGTGGCCTTGGATTGTGCCAACGTGAAATTCTTCATGGAGCTGTTTGGGCTTCCTCAGAGCATGGTGATTGAATTCAAAGAATGAGTGCTCTAAGCAAAAATAAGTAGAAGTTTCCAGTCTCTCAAGATCTGGCCCTCAACATGAACATAGGATAATTTCTTCTATATTCCACTTGTCACAGTAATCACAGACCTTTTCCAGATTCAAGGGGTGGGGTATAGACTCCCCCACCTCAATGGGGGAAGTTCAAAGAATTTTTGGATATTTTAAACTAAAATAGTAATTTGATTATTTCAGACTATGATTAATAAAAGAGAACTTTAGTGTGAGTGATAAACCGTTAGAGTATAAAGAGAAAACATTATTATATTTTTCTCATGTGTTTTGTATATTATCATACAATGATGTGCCTTATTTTTTGACTGTGTTTGACAATTCTATGTATTTTAATACATGTGTAGATTTGTACAGCTACCATTATAACCAGGATATAAAAGCTCAGGCTAGCTTTTATAATGACACCCTTACCCTACCTACATGTATAACCTCTGGCAAACACTGATTAATTCTTTAATGACATAGTTTTGTCTTTTCAAGAATGTCAAAAAATGGAACAAAAAAGTATGTTATCTTCTGAGACCAGCTTCTCACAGTGTTTTTGAGATTCATCTCTCTAGTCACATATGTCAATATTTTGTGAGTTGCATTGTATGGTAAGACTATACTAGTTGGTTTATCTGCTTACCTGGTCAAGGGCATTTGGATGGTTTCAGGCTTTTAGCTGTTACAAATAAAGCTGCTATGACTATTCATGGGTAGAACTTTATTACATTTTAGTTCACACTTTTAAAATTTATACTTGTGAGGTACATTTTGAAATGTGCATAATACATTGGCACTTTAATACTTGTTTATAATTTAGGTATAAGTTGTGTGAGTGCTCATTAACTTAGTGACAGGTGTATGTGATCATAAGGTTGGAAATCATGTTGCTAATAGTTGGTGTTGGCTGATGGGTACCTAGGGCTTTATTATACTGTACTTTCTGGTTTTTCATTTGTTTTAAAATTTAAATCACATAAATTTTAAAAAGTCTGTAGACTTCTACGTGGTACGTCCCACTCATGTATAGATATGTGAGGGTGCTAATGACTTAGGAGCAGAAGCACACCAGGCCTCCTGCCTCTTTCCAATGTGTCATGCTGCTAACCAGCTGATTTAGGTGAAATAATAAACACATAAGAATTTTAAGTCAACTAGACATATTCTTCACATTCTAGCATTTGATCTCCATATACGTGGAAGAATTAATGGATAACTTAAAACAATCACATTCTGAGAGGGAATCGAGGTCATCAATGCTGTTCCTGTTCCATCTTTAAGGCTATTTTATTCTTCCTGGCACACTTAACGCATATACTGCAGAGAAAGCAAACCAGAGGTTCCTGGGAGCTAGATGCTCACCCTCTTTGATGTATAGAGAGATGCTGTTTCTTCTTAGATTTTTGTTACTAATTTCAGCAAACTGAAAAACAATGGATAAAGACTTTAGCACGGGTGCAATTTGTAACATTGATGCAGAGGAACTTAATTTGTCAGAACAAACGTGCTACTCCCCTACCTGTTTATTGACACCAGACCCTTTGGCCTGGGAAATTGTTTATTTGCTATTTGTCATTATTAATTTATCTATTATTTCCCCTTGTAAAAGAAAAATCAAATAACCTCTACCAGCTTAGCTTGGCTAAAACCAAATAACAGAGTAATTTCCCTTCTACACCCTTAGACCTTGGTGACCCATTCTGATAAAAAGGAATGACTTTGAGAAGAGCTATATAAAGTTGTGTTTAAACCAGCAAAGGAACCCAGATTTGAAACAAATGATTACAGCTCATTATAATTTAGCCTGTCTCAGCTATTTAAGTTCTCACTTACTTCCTCTGTTTTTCTAGCTATAGTACAAGGAGACCATTGTATTTCCAATAAATAATGTATAATTAATTAGCATTCCCAAGCATAGGACCCTTCACATATAATTGTCTTCTCTCTACCCAAACAGCAGGTACTAATGAGATCAGGTTTTTGTCTTGGAGCAATCAGTGCCTGTTATTTGGTAATTATGGAGTGCTTAGGGAATGGAACTCAATTTCTGTGGGTTCATCCATTTAAAATCAACCTTGTTACTAGGAATGGATAGAATTATTTTACATGGGAAATCTTATTTAACAAAGTTAGAGAAAAGGCACCCTTGCTCTAAGGAAATTTTAATATGTGCTGCCGAAGAGAACTTAATAATTCTGAATTAAATAGAATATAGAGTCGGTAGAGACGCTGACCACATTTCGAGCAGGGCTTTGCCTGCTATTGTAATAAATACCTAAGCCCTTACTCAAGCGAGTTTAAATGAATACAAGTTTTGTCACTTCCTTTCTTGGACTAGATTTTTAAGATTACACATGGAAACTCAAAATAAAATCTTGAGCCCCACCCCATTGACTATAAGGACCCCTTCTTGGCCAAAGGGACCTCAGAAAAAACCTTAAAACTGAGTTCTTGGCCATGACAAATTTCCCTTGGGAAGCTGAACACATCTCCGAACCCACTCTGTTTGGAGTTTAGATATAGCAGCATTAATGTTAATAGGCATCATAGGGCTGATACAACAGACACTTCATGGAAATGAAACGCTAACTTTCTAACGACCTACGGTCATGCAAGGCCAAGGTTAAGTCAAGACTTACAAGCTACAGCATCTTACTAAAAGTTCTTTTTTAAAATTAAGTGAGTACAATGTGGCTTACTTTCCTGATCTGGCATTACCTATCGCATCACAGGTACTAGACCCCCTTATTTCATCTCAAGCATTTCTTTCCTTCACCTTCCTTTCCATCCTCTTCTCTCCTTCTCTCCTAATCTCTCTTTCTTTCTTTCAACAGGGTTTATCTCTTGCTTAGGCTGGTCTTGAATCTGGCTTCAAGCGACACTCTGGCCGTGGTCTCCCAGAGTGCTAGTATCACAGGCATCAGCTGCTATTCCCTGCCCATCAAGCATTCTTTTCTACTGACTCCACATCTTTAACAAAGCCTAATTTCTTTAAGCAATTACAAATCCAAGAATCTCTGAATCCATCTGTGACTTGTAGGCCCCTGCCTTTCCACACTGAACCAATGTATATCTTCTGTGTATTGATTTATAATTTTATCATACCTGCAATTCCTGTCTCCCTAAAATGTATACAATGAAAGTGCAACCTGGCTGGCGTGGGGTCACTTACTCAACCATTCTTGGGTTTATGGCTCCCCAGGCATAATCACTTACATTCAGCTCAGAATAAACTTCCTTAAATTATTTTACAGTTTCTTTTTTTCCATCTTCTCTCTGGTTAAAGCTAAATAAACTCTTACTATAATATCAGTTTTATAATTTTATGTATGCCCTGTGGCCTCAAATAGCCTTCAACCTCTTTTCAATGATCTGTTGTTCCCTGAAGTCAGGGAATGAGCCTTTAGTCACATAGTTTACTGAAGGACAGTATCTCTTTAGGCCATTTTCAGGAAGATGACTGGGGATGAGGCCAGGAGGGTGTGGAGGTGGTGGCCTGGGGATGGTTGGGAGGAGGCCAGACCCAGGAGCATGTGTATTGGTATTAGAGTGGGCATTTGTTATAATTCACCTTCAAGGATGCTACCGATGTGGCGTGCAGAATATGTGCTTGTCATTTTTCAAGGCCTGGCTGCCTCTGTGACCTTCACTCTTTTACTCTAGACCTCCTGTGACTCATGGGGTTGTCTGAAGCTGACCAGCAGTTAGGGTTCATAAGCCAGAGGGAGGGACACTTTGCAGAGATAGGGCCTCTCTGGCAGTACCACACAGGAGTCAAACTCTGTCACCTCATACTTCATAACAACAAAATTTCCAAATTTGGCTGTGCCAGGGTTAGCTGGGGAGCATCTCACATGTTGTCCTCGGAACCACATTTTGTACCCAGCCACTGCAGATCTCCAGAAAGTGGGACCCGGGAATCTTTGAAAACATCCCTGAGTAATTCTGATTGTCACTCAGAAGCAATCAAAACATTGATTCACTTGATCTGGTGAATTATATATATAGCAGCTGGGCGTGTTTTGAGGCAGACTATTGAGATCAGAAGGATAGCAAAAACATTTTCATTTTCCCCATAGTATTCAATGGGCTGTACACAATGTATATGGATTTATCCCCAAATACCTATTGAATCTACAATAAAAGATACTTATCTTTACCTAAATGTATGTCTAGCAAAACTGAACGGGGCATAGGAGTTGTTAAGTTAGATCACTCAGCATGACAAAATCTGTCTATTATTTGTGAGAAAAATCTACTTCCTCACATGTATTTCCAAGTTTTCTTACGTTTGTTAAGAATGAGAATCGTGAATTGTTTCATTCATTGGGGGGAGAGAGTGTAAGGCAGTGGATGGGGTTCGTGGATTTGCCTCTCATTTTAAATCTTTGTTTTGACAGCTGGAGGAAAATCACAACCTCCTTTCTTGAGTTTTTATTTATTTACATTTTTCCTATTTAGGACATTTTGTCAAGATCAGCTCTAAAGTCTCTTTGGACTCTACATTCTGTGATTATGAAAATCATCTCCTGAGTATTATTTTGGCCCCTGTCCTACCAGCGTTTACCACTTAGGTAAGATGACAGGACCTCAGGGAGATGGTGAATGGCCTGTGGCACGGGTGGGGGGGCTCACTGTGGCGTAGAGCAGAGCACAAGCCACTCAGATCCTGGAGTGGGCTGAGACAGAACTCGTGAGAACTAAGACTGGGCCAGGGCTGTAAAGAAGAGATTTAAATGGGCAAAAAAGCCTTCCAGGGCAAGTGGGAAGCATGAACATTGGGATACACATGCATTGACTAAAGCTCCCATTTCCCATGAAACTGAATTTCTACAGGAAGTCAAATTCTCCCTTCTCTGCATTTCCAAAGCACACTATGGCTGTCATTATCAGAGCAATCACTGCTGTCCCCCCCACCCCAGTGTGTATGTGATTTTTTCCCCTTAGACTAGTGGTCACCCACATTTTTGGCATTAGGGACCAGTTTCATGGAAGACGATTTTCCACAGACCGGAAATGGGGTGGTTTGGGGATGATTCAAGCTCATTACATTTGCTTCAGATCATCAGGCATTAGAGTCTCACATTGAGTGCACAACCTAGCACCCTTGTGTGAACGGTTTGCAGTTGTGTTCCTGCTCCTGTGAGAATCTAGAGCTGCCACCCATCTGACAGGAGGTGCCATGGCAGCTCAGGCAGTGATGCCAGGGATGGAAAGCAGCTATCGATGCAGGCGAAGCTCTGCTAACCCCCTACCCCGACCGGTGTTCTGCTGTTTCCTCTCAGACCAAGGCCAGCTGGTACTGGTCCACGGCCCGGCAGGTGGGACCTGCACCTTAGACTGCAGAATCATTTTACTTTCACCTTTGTGTTCCCCAAACCCAGCAGATACCCTGTATCCAATAGGCTGGGTATCTAATAGATACTTGTTACATTAAGGAAGGGGAAATTGTGGGCATACCATGGAGGGGAGGCCAGTGCAGAGGAAGGCAGCATGCCACTCAGACTCCCCCCCATGCAGGACAAGCACATGTTCCCCCAGGCTTGGCGAGAGCTGGTGGCTGATGGCTTTCTGCCATCACTTTCTGGGAATTACTTTCTGCTGAAGAAAGCTGTTTCACTCAAGGGAGTCCATACGTACTTTCTGATCAGTGCAGGACAATAGACTCTCAATCTCCTTCCCTCAACGCAATTTCAAAGCAGCACTCTCATGGGATGGGCTTGAGTCTTTGTTGGATTGATTTGCAGCTCATTCCTCTCCTGTGCCCTGTCCTGCTTCCTCACATCCCCCAGGTGTCCCTCCAAGGGCACACTCTGTTTCCTTTTCTCCATGCGAATTTCCACCTCAGACTCTGGTTCCTGTGGGGTCCAGTCTGAGACAGCTGGTACAGGGAGTTTAATTTTCATTTGTGTATAGGATGAGTTTGGAACAACCTCGCCTTTAGCCCAGGTGACACTTTTCTGGGAATTAGAAAGAAGCACTTGCCTTTACTCATCTGTCAGAAAATGCCCCAGATATATAAAACTAGAGTGATTATGAAGGCGGAGGACACCCCTGCAGTGGAGCTGTACAACGGAAAGGTGCAATCTAGAAGTGGAAAGACAGGTGTGTGCCCGACTGCAAAGGGCTTTACCAATCAGTCTGTGGGCTTAATCTTCTCGAAGCTGCATCTTCATTTTTGCTGAGGTCCGAGGGCTTTTGTGCAATGCCAGGATTTGAAAAATATTAAAAGTAGTAATTCATTTTTATTATGGCTGTATGTGAGTTTGCTATCAGGCTTCAACGCCATATCATCTCTGAGATATATCCTGTGCGTTTTTCTGTTCAATGTTATATGTAGTTCATCTGTGTTTTCCTGTTCAATGTTATATGTAGTTCATCTGTATTATGTACTACAATGTCAAGGGGGACATGATCTATGACTTTCCTCCTATTTACATACAGTCACATGCTGCATGACATTTTGGTCAATGATGAAACAAATACACAATAAAGGTCCATAGGGTTATAAGGAAGCTGAAAAATTCCTATTACCTAGTGGTGTGGTAGCTATTATAACATCATAGTACAATTACTTATTTTTTCAAATGAACTAGTTTTGCCTAAGTGCCCAGTGTGTTTAAAGTCTTCTGTAGCACACGGTAATGTCTCAGGCTTTACACTTGCTCCCCACTCCCTCACTCACCCGGAGCGGTTTCCAGTCCTACAAGTCCCATTCTTGGCAGGTGCCCTGCACATTTGGACCACTTTTATCTTTTATACCATATTTTTTACTGTACCTATTGTATGTTTAGCTGCATTTAGATGCACCAAACTTACCATTGTTTTACAGTTGCCTGCAGGACAGTAACACTTTAACAGTTACCCTGTTTCCCTGAAAATAAGATGGTGTCTTATATTAAGGTGTGCTCTCAAAGATGTGCTAGGTCTTATTTTCAGGGTATGTCTTGTCTTTCCTGTGAGTAGGTCTTATTTTCAGAGGATGTCTTATTTTTGGGGAAACAGGGTAGTAGTGTAGGAGCTACTGTAGTATGTATGCTGAGTGTGTAGTAGCCTGGTTCATCTAGGTTTGGGTAAGGACACTCTGTGATGTTCCCATGATGACAAAATTGCCTACAGACACCCTTCTCAGACTGTGTGCTCGTCATTAAGTGACACATGACTGTATTTGTTCACTGAGAAATATGTTCAGCAGAAGGAAGTCCCCTGAAGACAGTCCCTGGGATATCCCAAGTTATACATAGCAATGCAAGTCGAGTATTCAGTCCAGGACTGACAGGGGTGGGGTGTAACACCAGCAACCTCCCATATCCACGCAGAAAATAGGACAGAGCTGAGAATCATTTCCCAGATTTCATTCAGATATAACTATTCCTTGGATTGTCCTTACTTAGATCCCCCTAAATTAGTTAATTTAGGAATGTTAAGTATTCCATGATATTTCCATTGTAAGCCTTACTAAATCACACAAAACTAGCATGGATGTTACATACACACATGTCAGATTTTAAAGTAAAACTCTTTAAAAATTGATTAGTATGTGACTTATTTCACATTAATGTTTTTATTGAAGCACTCATCATATTAAAGAATCTTTCATCTGCTTTCTGCTTTTGTACCTTTATCCATAGAATTTTCTTCTTGATGCTTTGGCTCAGAATCCTTCAAAGATTCCATTCCAGTGAGAGGAAATAAATTATGCTCCAGCATCAGGAAGATAAAATCAGCAATAGAACAATCACTGGCGATCAGCTGGTGCGTTCTCCTTTGGACAATATGCTCCATGTTGATAACAGAAGGATTTGGCCACCTCGCTCAACCCAATTTAAACTTCACACAGGGTCGCAAACTAGTAATGAGAAAGTGAATTTCACAGTGGCATCCTGGAGGGAATTTTTTTCCCAAACCCTAATCTGTGGCTTTGGTCATTGGCCTCACTGTAATAGCTTTTCAACAGCAAGGCTATAGGATCACTGCATTAGGAAGTGGGGCTTCTGTGGATTGCCTTTTCAATGTTCAGCAAATAAGAAAGATTTTCCTAACTTTGGCTTTTCAGTGACTTAGTGTCACTTAGTTAAAAAGGTCATGAATACAAGGATCTGTCATGGCAGGCTTCTTGGGAATACCTCGTGTTCTCCAAATGCAATGGGTATGGGAGCTCAAAAATAACATTTTTTAGCAAGCTTATATGTTGTATTTTATTTCCTCTACTAATGTTTAAGTTTCTGTGTTAAAGATGGGGTCAGGATATATAGATGTGTATTCTTTAGTTTAGTGATTCACAACCACATCAAAAATAATGACATTTCAAAATGAGCTAGGAAGTAGTATGATCTTCCAAATTCTGCTTCTCGCTCAGAAAGCCCTCTTCATTACACACGAGATTACCTAGTATATTGCTAGAAAGCACAGCCAGTATTCAACGACTCTTTTTCCTCCTAAGCTTATAATGTTTCTGGATAGAAACTTTTCCCAGCAATGGGAAAGTAGGTGAACTGTTTTGAGTATTTTTTTAAATCACTTCTTGGCCTTTTGGCTAAGATCAAGTATAAGGGTTTGAGTATTAAGGTTGAATTCTGGTACAGATACAAGACCTCAGTCTTGATACAGTGAAAGAGAAAATAAACAAAAAAGAAAATAAAATTCCTCATTATCCCACAGATCATCACATGTTTGGCTGTAAGATATTTGAGAGCTGACTTTACCAGGTACAAAATAAAAAGAAACATTTACTATCAATAAAGAAGGGAAAGGCTTTAGACTAGGGAGTAATTGGTAACCTTCCTACCTCACCTGTCATTTTATAGAAACCAAAAGCTCAACCTTTGTCATTATGACAAAGACAATTTAGGCTTTGAATTTTGCAAGTGTCTCAAGGTAGAATGCAATCAGCATTAATTAAAATACTCTTGCTTGCAATTATGCTTATGATAGGTTCAGGAGAATATAAACTACCAAGAAGCAAAGACTACACAGACAATTAAACAAAAATAAAGGCTTCATGGACTTAGATTGCTTCAAATTATTTAGCTAAATATGTACATTCATGTTTATGTTTGTTTTCTTAGAGTTTCTTCTTCATAGACGCTTAGAGCTCCCTGATATGATATTCTAAGACAATCAAATGTTTCCTCAAATCTCACCTACCCCATGTAGCTTTTCTGAAATGATCAGATAGAATTTTCCTATGGTTCTGTCTCTGCCGGGTACTTTTTAATCTATAACTCTTATTTTCTTTGGCTTTGGGTTCACCAGGGGTCTGCCCCTGGTCTTCCTTTGTTCTTGCTCTTCATGTTCTCCTCGGCAATATAAAGCTTCAGCAAGGACAATTAACCTCCAGCCCTAAATTGTCATCTAGAGCTCTGCCTGGTTGTGCTGTAAATCCTCAAGTTTTAACATGTCTAATATCACATATTAGACTCACTATGTCTTCTCCCCACCAAACCTACTCTGAGTTGGGTACTCTCTTTCTTTTTTTGAGACAGAGTCCCACTTTGTCACACTCCATAGAGTGCTATAGTGTCATAGCTCACAGCAACCTCCAGCTCTTGGGCTTAGGCGATTCTCTTGCCTCAGCCTCCAGAGTAGCTCTGGGACTACAGGCGCCCACCACAACGCCCGGCTATTTTTTTGTTGCTGTTTGGCCAGGGCCAGGTTTGTACCTGCCACCTTCAGTATATGGGGCCGGCACCTGGTGCCCTACTCACTGAGCCACAGGAATCGCCCTGAGTTGAGTATTCTCAAACTCAGTTAATGATGTTACTATCAAAAAAGTTGTTCCTCTTCCTCTCTCCTCTTCCAATGAGCTTCAAATCTTAATTAAATCTGTCTGAGACAAAGCCTTTCCCTCCATTCCCAGGTCATGGTGTAGTTCAAACCCTCGTTATTTACAAAGCTTCTTCATTGAAGTCGTGATGTCAGATCATTCTCCCTCTGTTCTATGCTCTGTACCACTATCTGAGATATGTACAAAACAGGTACGACTCTGTTATTTCCCCCACTGCAAACCTGCATGGATTCTGTCTTGCCTGTAGGGATTAAACACAAACTTGTTAGGACAACTTTGTCAGTTAGGAAATATTATTAGCCACATTCCTAATAACCTTTCAGCTTCATAATCTTCCATTCCCATGTTGGCTCCAGCCAATATTTCAACATTTTCTTAACATTTACATTAAAAAAAAAAAAATCGGTACTATTTTTCTCTGCCTGGAATGACTTCTTTTCTTCCTTAATCCAGTAGTCCCACTTTTTAATATTTTATTTTATATTTAAAAATAAATTGTACTTACTGAGACTATTTGACATTTTCTTTAAAACAATTTGTACAATCTTTTTGGATATAAAGTTTCTAAATCCTATCAGCTTATTTTTAGAGTCAAAGTGTGAGCTTACAATTTCAGAGCTTATAAAAATCACTCATAAATCTAAAGTTAATGAAGGCAAAGTGATGTTTTCCCCAGTAATGGCTCTAAAAAATTTTCATCTTCATCCAGTGCACAGAGGAAACACAAATTCAATAAATTCTTTTTATCCCTTATACCATGTCTGGTACCTAACTGGAATACAGAAGACTATGACCCAGAAGAAAATATTATTGTGCTTGAAAAAATTAATCAAAGCTGTCTATGATTCAGAATAAATTAAAATGAAGATTAGGTACTAAATAATCTGAAGCTATTATGTAAAGTGTAGATGATTACAGAATATATTTTCCTTTTTATTATGGAAATTTCCAAACAGAATTATCATAGGAAGAATAGCGTTAATGAATTCCCATTCACCCAACAACCAATTTCAACATTTAGTAAATTTTTGTCAATCATGTGTCATCTATCCCCCGTGATGTTATTTTTCTAGAGGATTTTTAAGGCAAATCACAGTCTTTAGACCCTTTTATTTGTAAATACTTCCATTTGTGATCCTGACAGAAGGGATTTTTTAAGCCAGTTAATAATACTCCTAACCAAGTTAACAATAATTCTATAACTATCGTTATTATCAACAATATCATGTCTTCATCCTTATCATTGTTATTAAATTACTAACAATAATCTCTTTATATTCATCCAAACTGATTTCAAATTTCTTTGATTGTACCATATATGTCTTTTTACAGTTTTATTCAAATAAGGACTACATATTAAATTTGGTTGGTTTCTTTTTTAATCTATCTTTTAATCTGTATCAATTTATCCATTTCCCTTTTGATTTATATCATTTATTTATTGAAAGAGTTAGGCCATTTAATCCCACAAAATTTCACATATTCTGAAAAGTCTCTACTTAACACTTGAGATGTAGTCTGCACGTCCCTCTGGGGAGCTGTCACTGATTCTCAAAGACAGATTTTCTCTCTTTGTGTCATTGAGGACTTAGTTCATACAATTATCAGGTTACTTGGTAGCTGTTTATGTGTTTTTCTTTTCCAACAGATTAGCATCTTTCAGATAGGCATTCTATCTTATTCATCTTTGAGTTCCCTAGTGCTTTCTTATTAAACAAACAATGTATTGTTTGACACATATTTGATGCTTCAAAAATTTTTGCAAAGTAAATGAATAAATGAACAAATAAGGTAGAAGACAGGTTATACTTGGAAAGATAAATTGACCTAGGAATAAAATCATCAGGAAAGGAGATAGAGTAAAATGTAATTAATGCTTTCCATGCATCATGTACAAGACTAAATTATTTTACATAGTGTATTATTGATTTTTCCTTAGAACTGCCTAATTCTTTAATGAAAAATGGTAAAAACTATCTTGCTATTGGCATGATTTTATAGTCTTTATCTTTTATTTCACTTTTTATTTTGAAATAATTATAGGTTTCAAGAAATTACAAAAATAGTACATCGAATTCTAGGAATCCTTCATTTAGTTTTCCCCACTGTGACATCATCAATGACTGTTAGAAATATCAGAACAAGGCCTTGACACTGGTACAACATTATCGATTAGATATTTTTCTATCTAATATTCAGTTTTCTCCAGTTTTTATATTAACTCATTGTCTTTGTGTGTGTGCAGATCTATGCAATTTGATAGAAACTTATCAGATTGATGGCAGATTTATCCCCAAGTTCAAAATTATATAAGTCTCAAAGTCATACAGAACAAATAGTATAAGTCCTAGTTCAGGAACTAGATGAGGAAATTTATTGCTGTAAGAGCAAATTCATATTCCTAGACCAGTCCTATGAGAAATGCATGGCTGGGCACAGTGGCTTATACTTGTAATCCTAGTGCTCTGGGAGGCCAAGGCGGGAGAATTGTTAGAGGCCAGGAGTTTGAGACAAGCCTGAGAAAAGTCAGACTCTTTCTCTACCAAAAATAGGAAAAAATAGCTGGATGTGGTGGTACACACTCCTCCAGCTACTCAGGAGGCTGAGGCAGGAGGATTGCTGAGCCCAGGAATTTGAGGTTGTTGTGAGCTAGGCGGAGGCTGTTGCACTCTAGCCCAGGTGACAGAGACAGATTCCGTCTCACAACAAACCAAAAGACAGACAAAAACAAACAATAGAAGAAACTCTTAAGAGAGTCCTATATCTGGAAGCAAAACAACAATAAGCACCATCATGAAAACACACCAAAGTACACAATTCACTGGTAGACCAAATGTGCGAGTGAGACAAAGAAAGTAATCAAACATTCTCATTACAGGAGGTCACCAAACCAGGAAGATAAAAAATAATAGGAGAAAGGGACAGAGGGTATACAAAACAACCAGAGAACAATGAATAAAATGACAGAAGTAAGCACTCACCTGTCAGTAACAACTCTGAATGTAAATGAATTAAATTTCACAATTTAAAATATAGACTGGGTGCTAAATGTATAAAAATATGAGATGAAACTACATGCTGTCTATAGGAAATTCACTTCGCCTTTAAAGACATGCATACACTAAAAGCAATCTAATGGGAAAATATTTTTCATGCAAATAGAAACCCAAAGTGAACAGAAATAGCTATACCTATATCAGATAAAATAGACAATTAAGTCAAAATCTGCAAAAAAAAGAGGCAAAGAAGGTTACTATCCAAGGCTTTCACTTATCAAACAAGACAATTATTAAAGGTAGTTCTTTTGCAAGAAGGCAAATGAACTAGGAGGTATGGTGCAAGTTGCAAGAAAAGCTTACGAACACAGAAACTGATAAACTGGGTCAAAAATGTTGATGAACTATTGATGATAAAAAAAGATCAACCCAAATTTGTGTTTGTTTAAAACTTGTAACACAAAAACTAAGGAGTAATAACAAGATGAGGCTAAATCGTGATAATGGTTTTATCATTTTTACAGAGAACAGTAAGTTTAGACTTCATTAAGAAATGTATAAATTTTCTATATACCTTAAAAAATCAAGGGTAATCAAAAGCATACAATTTGGAAAGAAATAAATAAATTGCTCCCATTTGTAGATAATTGCACATATAAAAAATTTTTAAGAATTTAAAAAAATACTCTTGTAGGACCAGTAAGCGAGGGCAGCAAGGTTACAGAACATTGTGCACAGAAATCAATCACATTGCTGGACAGTAACAACAAACATGTGGAAACCAAAATTTGCAAACAAAACGTTATCTCCAAGCACTCCAGAAAAGATGAAACACTTACATATTAATATAAACTTAACAAAACGTGCACAGTAGCATATGCTATAAGTCACACAATGCCAGTGAAAGAAATCAACCAAGTTCTAAGTAAGTGAGGAAACATAGCCTGTTCGTACACACATACCACTGGGAGACTCAATAAATATACCGTTTCTACCCCAAGTGACTTCTAGATCTTATGCAATTTTTAATAAGATCCAACCAAACAAGGATTCTGTAAACATAAATAAGTTTATTTAAAATGTACATGTCAATGCAGAGGCCCTAAAATGGGTAAAACAATCCTGAAAAAAAAAAAAAAAAATGCAGTGGAAAGAATCATCCACCCAATATTAAGATCTGCCGTATATCTGCAGTTATTAAGAGACTGTGGTATTGATGAAGAGATTGATGCTTAGATCAGTGAAACAGAATAGCGAATCCAAAAATACTTTCACACTAGTACACCCGATTGATGACTGATGAGGGTGCAGAAACAATTCAACGGAGGACGGATAACCCACCCAGTCATGGTCCTGGAGCTACTGGACATCCATAGGCAAAAATGAAACTTGACCTAAATCTCGCATCTGGAGAGGTACTGACCCCAAAGCAAGTGACATGGCCTCATGTGCTCCCCGAGGAATGTTGCCCTAAGATGGAAAAACTTCTTTCTTTGTGAACATGAGAGGACTAATAAGAACAATCAGTTAAATGTTCACAGAAAGGAAAGTTACCGGAGGGCTTGTTGCAACTGGGGGCTGGGTACCCGTGGGAGTTAGGGGAAAGTGCTCTGCTCTATTCTCCTTTTAGCAAACTTTTCTTTCTTAAGTTTTAGGGAACTAATCAATCAAGAACAAGACAGCTAGAAGTCGTTGTGGTTAAGCCTTCAGCAAAGTGTTGAGCAAAGGGTCTTGATTTAGAACTAGTACATGTCTAGCAGCATATGTGCTGAACAAAGAATTTCTCAGCAGTCTTTATGATTTCACCATTATATGTTCCTTTTTCTGTTTCTATACTTTTTTTTTCTTTTGACTAGTGCTGTGTATAAAAACACCCAATAAATGTGGGAAGTCAGCACAGGCCTGAGCGAGCCTTGGTCTCCCTCTCATAACAATCATTCTGTGTGCAGTGCTCATCTCTGAGTCTCTGAGCATCTAGTTCTGAGGACAACAACACGCATCTTCTTAAAAAATTACCTGTGTGAATCATGCATGGACTTAAACGTAAAGTATAAAACTACACAAGTTTAAGAAAAAGCACTTGAAAAGTCTGGTGTTTATAGCTGGACACCAAAAGCATGACGCATGAAAGGAAATCAGACCTACTGAAAATTAAGAACTTTTGCTCTTTGAAAGACCCTGTTGAGTGAAGGAAGAGATAAGCTACATACTGGGAGAAAATATTGGCAAGTAACATATCCAACAAAGAATTTTTATTTAGAACATATAAAGAACTTCAACAATAAGAAAAGCGTATAGTCTAAATATAAAATGGGCGAAAGACACAGCAGGTATTTTGCTGAAGAGGATATGCAGATGGCAAACAAGCACCCAAAATAGTCTTTTGCATCATTAGCCATAAAGGAGATGCAAATTAAATCCACAATGAGAAATTGCCATATTCCAATAAGAACAGTTAAAATAAAAAATAAGGACAAGACCAAATGCTGGCAAGGCTGCAGAGAAACAAGAGCACCCCTATATTGCTGGTGGGAATGTACAATGGTACAACCATTCTGAAAGGAAGGTCGGCAGTTTCATTTAAAGCTAAATATGCAAATACTGCAAAATGCAGCAATTATACTCTTGAGCATTTATCACAGAGAAATGAGACCTTTTGTTCACATAGAAACCTGTACACAAATGTTTACAATAGTTTTATTTGTAAGGCCCCAAACTGTAAACAACTTAGATTTCTTTCCACAGGAAACTAGTTAAACATGTGGTATATCCAGATGGTTCCATGGTATCAAGGGATACTGCTATTAGAGAAATAAAAAGGGAAAATTGAGTAATAAAAAGGGAAAATTGATATATGCAACCACTTGGATCAATCTGCAAGGAATAATACTGTTTGAAAAAACTCAATCTTAAATGCTTATGTAGTATATGAGGAGTCTATTTATGTAATATTTTGAAATGACAGAGAAATAGAGAACAGTAGTGATGGCCAAAGGTCCAGGATGGAGGGGGGGAGGGACCGGAGGACACGGTGAGTGTGTTTTTTATAAAAAAACAATAGAAGGGATCTTTGTCATTATGAAATTGTTCTTTATCTTCCCCGTAATGATGTTCAATGTTCTGATTGTAATATCATACTACAGTTTTATAAGATACAGTTACCACTGGTGGAAACTGAGTAAACTCACACAGGCTCCCTCCTTATACTTTCTTACAAGTGTACGAAAATATACACATCCTTCCAGAGAAGTTTAATTTAAAAAGTAAAAAAAAAAAATTAATGGTGATCTTTCAAGGGTGAAAATATATGTACCCTTTTCAAGTGAGCAGCGCACACCTACACATTGCATATATGTGCACATACACACATACATAAGATCAGGAATATTTAAAACTTTATAGGTTTAACAGAAGTCAGAAAGAGAGAAAAAAGAAAGTAAAATAAATGCCTCCTTCCTCCCTGCTGACATACACACACATACATGTGACAATAAAGAAAAACATAAAGTAAAAAGTTCAAAGTTTGTCCAGTAAATGGAGACATATTCAGTTCACATATTAAAAGACAGGTATCTAGTTCAAGTTTCACATTCTATAAATGAGGAAACTGAAGCCCACAGAGTCTAAATGACTTCTGGGTATTCTCACAGCAAATCGGATCTAGGAGCCGGACCCAAACCCCATCTGCCTCATTCCTGTGCTTGCATGCTGTAAATAAAAAAAAAAAAAACATTTTTACTCCAGAAATGACCTGTCCCTTCAAATATGTCCCATTAGACTGGGCCGGCATACATTGTGATATCCTCAAATCATGAAAGAAGTGGAATGTGCCCGAAAACTGAATTACATTTTTTCTCCAGAGTAAAGGCTCATCTGTTTTTCAAAGGTCATTTATTTTTCCATCTTTTCAATTTCTCTGCATGTGGCTGAAAGAACTACCCTGAATCTAAAACTCATGAATATGATTACTCAGGCGAGCCCCCGAGTTCCTAACTCTCTCACCTCCTGCAGCAGAAAGGTTTTCCCAGCCCTAAGGAGCCTACTGGGTTTTCTGGTCCTGGGGCTGCTGGTCTGACTTCCACCTGGCACCGGCCAGGGAGACTCCATTGTAAATTACGTGACTGGGAAATAAGAGTGACTCAAGTGTCTAGTTTTAGTTAATACTCGATTTCTTTTCACTGTCCTAAAAATAAGTGAGGAGATAAACATAAACATTATTGACTCTAGAGGCAGCTCTACCGGCCTTGGCATTCCGGGACCTAAGGTTTGCATAACTGAATGCCACTTCTTAGCTGTGTGATCCAGAGTAAATTCTTTGGCCACCTTGAACTTCAGTTTCTTAATCTGTCAAATGTGGGGCTAGTAAAACTATTTCCTAAGATTGTAAGAATCAATGGGAGGAATCTATGTATGCCCCTGGCTGAACATGAGCATTCAATACCTTCCTTTTTTAAATGGAATTTAAGTTATTTTGAAAAAATTTAAATAGTAGTAGTGGAACTACTTAATTACCTATACAATTTTTTTCCCATGAAAATTTCAAGTCAAGTCTTTCCTTCACGTGCATGTACATTCTTCTGGGCGTGCTTACCGAATGAGTGTGACTAATACAGGTGACGGCAGCAGTAGATGCTGTGTTGGAAAAATAGCTGGTGGCCTAGAATAATTATTGAGCCGAACTACTATTATATAATATGATGGAAGTAAAGACATTTGAAACAACAAAGAACTATTAAAGAGTTCACAAGTTTTGGTGAAAGAATTATTAAAGCACGTACTTCAGGAATAGAGAAATTGAACCCAGAGGGACATCAGAGAGGAACCGGAGACCATGATGTTGATAAGCATGTGAACGCCTGGAAGTTAACAGTTGCTATAAAAATATTATTAGGAGTGATGAAGTTGTGAACCTTCAAAACAAGGTGAACCTAAAAACTAGACAAAATTAATATGAGAAATGGAAGAGGGATGATTGGAATTAAAGTGCTATACAGTCCTAATTGTGTTCAATAGGAAAATAAAAATATAAATTAAGTTCAGATTGTTATGATCAAGTACATATGCAGAATGTTTTATTTAAAATAGTTTTCAAGGCTGGGTGTGTAATCCTAGCCCTCTGGGAGGCAGATGGATTGCCTGAGCTCACATGTTTGAGACCAACCTGAGCCAGAGCAAGACCTCATCTTTAGAAACAGCTGGGTGTTGTGGCGGGCGCCTGTAGTCCCAGCTACATGAGAGGCTGAGGCAAGACAGTCACTTGAGCCCAAGAGTTTGAGGTTGCTGTGAGCTATGATGCCATTGCACTCTACCAAGGGCAACACAGTGAGACTTGAGAATATTTTTGAACATAACTATGTAACACATCATTTTTATACCTAACAATTAGCAACAATCCCTTATTAAATTAACAGATAAAATTGTATGTATTTATCATGTACAACATGATGTTTTGAAGTATATGTGTGATGCATATGTAAAGTTTTGAGAGTACCTATTGAAAGACCAGAAGTAGCTATATAATACCTTAACCAACAAAAGAAAAATGATGTTGGAATTTTATATCCACTGATGAGACACGCACGTACGGGAAGAGACCAACTTTAGGGTAATGGTTACCTCTGAGGACAGGTGGGGAACCCAGATGCAAGGGTACATGAGTGCTACCAGCCAAGTTTTATAAAACATAACTGAAATAAAAGTGGCAAAATATTAACATTTGTTCAATCTGGGGACAAGGGTATCAGTTATATTATTTTTGCTCATTTGCAATATATGACAATAAAAATCCATAAATTATATATGTTTGCAAGTGCATATGTGTACAAATTAACAAAAAGAAAACTTATCCTTTGTAGTAAAAATGTTTAAGAGGCTAAATATTTGATACTACACATGTGAAATAATGGAAGAATCATGTGTTTTAGGGTATGTCCTGGGTATGATTTCCGACAGGCCAATCCATGTAGCTCTTTGCTTGTCATCCACTCTCCTCTCCAACCACCCCTATGCCCCTCGGGTGACATCCGCTTAGTCCCCAGTGCAAGTCTTGTTTGGTCTCATGTGTATAATTCAAAATAAGCAAGACCACTATCTGGTGATTTTTTTTTTTTTTTTTAAAGAGATAGGCCAGTTGTATGAAATTCTCCACAGTGAATTGATAGTAGAGAAAATCTCTGGAAGGTACAGTAGACAGACCTCCAGATCTATGTGATGATTACCAGTTCTGTTTACTTGGAATTCCTCCTTTTAGAAATAGATCTGAGATTACATGACACGGTTCAGTACTGCCATGGAGTTCCATCACAGCAGGTAAGTGGCAGGGTGGTAGGCCAGCTCTTTGGCCTTACTCCATAGTTGCAGAGACCATAACCACTGTACTATTAGACAGTGCCTAGCAGAGGGCCTCACAGGAGCCCTTCTGAGTACAGTAATTGGCAGAAACACTTAATGGCATACAGGAAACGATAATTGAGTCGAGATAGCCAACTTAATTTTAAGTAGGACCTGCACCCCAAACGTAATGACTTTCTGAGGGATTGAATGGCTCCTGGTGTTTGCCTCCCTTCTCCTTACCACGTCGGTATTCCCTAGATCCTCACATCCATTTCCAGTACCCACATCAACCTAAGCTTAAGAAACACCACATTGGACCAGCCTGAATTCCGACCCTGGAGCAGTTCTGTTAACCAGGCCTTCGGGTGCTTCTAGAGCTCCAGCCTGTTTGGGACTACGCCGGTCTTCCTCCTGAGTCCCCGTCTGCTCGCTGTCTGGTAACCAGGGCCGGGGGCTATCTCTTACAAGGAATTATAGTCCAGTTCTTGCATCCCGTTTAATGCTTGGGACACTCCCTCTAGTAGATAAGCTTTCTTGATGTCTCCTTTCAACATTTCTGGGACTCTTCCTACTTCCAAATTCTTCATCACTATGTATACTTGTTTTCCAGGACTGCTGTAAAGTGAAGTACCACAAACTGAGTGTGCTTACACAACAGAAATGTATTGTCTCCTTTCTGGAGCCCAGAAGTCTGAGATGGGGGTGTCAGCAGGCCGTGCCCCCCAGCAGGGAAGGATCTGTTGTTCCAGGCCTCCCTCCCTCCTCCATCTGTGTCAGCCTGACTCCTTTCTTCACATTCTCTCGTGGCCTGGCTGTCTGCACAGTCTCCACTCCATGACCACAGCCACATGGGATTAGGGGCTCCCCCTTGTCCAGAGTGACCCCATCCATTTCCAAATAAGGTCACATTCTGAGGGGTTAAGACTTCAAAGCACAAATTTTGAGGGGATGTGAAGGATACAATTTAACCCATTAATATTATGGGTTTTTTTTTTTCAGTTTCAAAAGCACAAATTTTGAGGGGATGTGAAGGATACAATTTAACCCATTAATATTATGGGGGTTTTTTTTTGGGTTTGAACCTGTCACCTCTGGCATATGGGGCCGGCGCTCTACTCCATTGAGCCACAGGCACCGCCCTGTCATTTTTTTTTTTAACTTGTTGAGCTACTGCCACTTCAAATTTTTTCATTCATTTCTTTGTCTATTTGTCTCCTGTTACTTATTGCAATTTCCTCATATCTCAGACACTGTCAGACATTAGAAGAAACCAACTGAGCAGGGAGAGCTGTGGGGCCGTTGTCTGGTGAGAGACACAGGAGGACAAGGGAAAAGCATTGCATTTTGGATCCTTCATTACAACTCTACAAAGGATGACTCATATTCCCCAAAATTGTTTTAATTGATCACAACCTGCCAGATTTTGAAAGACGCATTTGTTTAACTTGCATGTTTAGCTTACTACTTTTCTAAAAGTGCCTTCTAAATTTACGTATGACCCAGGAGTCTATTATATTGATTCTGTCCATTTGTTATTTGTAAACTGTATTTTCCTGAACTTGGGTGGACAAGAGGTCTCATTTATTTAAGCTTTAGGGCCCAGAAAATTCATTTACCGTGCTACTGCTTTGCTATAAAAGTGATTTCTGATCAACAAAGATGTGAGACAGAAATTTTAAGGCTCCTGAGGAGTGATACTTCTCTGAAACAAAATATTCTGCCTCTTACAGAGTGTAAATTAAAGATCAATTCAAACGAAAAATACAGAAGAAACAAAGGTAGAAGATATTTTCATCCAATTTCTGTTATAACACAGTGGAGCCATAGTTCTCTACACAAATTGCATTGGAGAATACCCAATGCTCTCTTTAAACAGTCCCAAACGAATTATGAGATAAACTCCTACTTTTCCTGACATCTTGGAATGTCAGAGTAAAGTCACACTCAAAGCACTAAAGGACTGATTTCAGAATGACAGTCTCTCCAGAGTGGTGCTTTGTAATTCTTGTTAGGTTCAATGCATGTGTGTGCACATATGCAAAATGAGAACTAGCACTCTTTCATCATAAAAATCAAGCTTCCTTTCTACCAAATTAAATTGCTCTGTACTCAGTATCCTTTGCACACTTATTCCTCTGCACAGTACATTAGATGCTGGGACTACAGCCCTAGGCTGAAATGATTCTTTGAGGTTTAGGTGATAAAAGAAAATATTCTCTGTAAACCCAGATCGTCGATACATCCAGTCATCAATGGCCTACGTGTGTGGCATTCAGATTGGCCATCTGCAATTAGATAAGTTCTGAGCACCATGTGTGTGTTTGGATAGTGTGACCATCTCATCAAATTGAGCAGCTTGTTGATGAGAGGCAGGATGTCATCCTCTGCTGACCTTAAAATCACCACTAGTCTAATTGGTGAGCTTTGAACTGGAGGTGGACAAGTAAAGGCAGTCGTTTTGTCAGCCAAATCAACACACTTTTTGAAATGCTGTCTGTAAGGGCTTGTGACTTGATTGGGATCTGGATATTTGGTGGATTTATAAGGATTCACAAAATTCAGGATTAGCATCCTTGTATACATATATACCATACATATATTATTTGAAAATGTGATTGATAGATAGCAATTTCAACCAAAACTAGGACTTGCTGATGTGGTTAAACTGAATACATACAATATTGATTTTCTGAGTCTAAGGATGTTTTAAGTCACTAAGATTAACGTGAGGTGGAGTGAAGAATATATGTAGAACATATTTTTGAACATTCATAATGATCCAGGCTGTATTATCTAATTATTAATAAATTAAAAACATGTGAAGTAGTAATAAGTTATTAATTCTCTCTTAATTCTATTTCACAGTTGGAAAAAACTAAGACATGGAGAAGTGAAGTGAACTTCCACCTAATGGTTTTAGGGGTAGTAAATTCTGGAGCTAGGATTCAAGCTCAAGTCTGTCTGATTCCAATGTGGGAAGGTGCCTTTTCTATGACATAACCCTGTCTTAAAATCTCTGTTTACAGAACTTGTTAACCTGGGTTCATGGACACCCATAGGGTTTTGTGGATGGAATTCAGGAGATTCATGAACACAGTGGGGAAAAAAAAGTACATCTTTACTTTTGCTAATATTTAAGTAAATTTTAGCATTTATTTCAATTATAAATGTTAGCAAAACCTCAGAAATATTAGTGCTTGTTTTTGTTTTGTTTTACATTTGTGAGGGAGAGAAAGAATAGGGATAAAATTTGAATAGTGAACAAGGAGAAGCCAAAGGGCAACTCCTTGGTGTGAGGAACCTGAGTCACACATATTTAGTCGTCTCTACCTCAGTGGTATTCAGGCCCATCTGAGCATCACAATCACCTGCAGAGTTTGTTAAGTTTACAAATTCCTGAACCCTAATCTCCAGAAATTTTGATATGGCTGGCCTTGAAATAAGTTCTGGTTGTTACTACCATGATAGACACACAGATGGTGGAAAATATGTGCTCTGACGGTGATGAACAGATGGATTCAAAAATGGATGGATGGATGGATGGGTGGGTGGATGATTGGATGGGTGGGTGTGTGGGTGGGTGGATGGATGGATGGATGGGTGGGTGGATGGATGGATGGATGGGTGGGTGGATGGATGGATGGATGGGTGTGTGGGTGGGTGGATGGATGGATGGGTGGGAGGATGGATGGATGGATGGATGGATGGATGGGTATGTGTGTGGGTGGGTGGATGGATGGGTGGATGGATGGGTGGATGGGTGGGTTGGTGGATGGATAGATGGGTGGATGGATGGATGGATGGATGGGTGTGTGGGTGGGTGGATGGATGGATGGATGGGTGTGTGGATGGATGGATGGGTGGGAGGATGGATGGATGGATGGGTGTGTGGATGGATGGATGTCTGGCAGGATGGATGGATGGATGGGTTTGTGGTTGGGTGGATGGATGGATGGATGGATGTTGGGATGGGTCGGGTGGGGGGTGG
>CAUYPK010031695.1:0-12494 GCA_963574355.1 Loris lydekkerianus | reverse complement strand
ATGGTTTTCTTTCGTCTGGCAGCTTTCAGAATTTTCTCCTTCATATTAACTTTAGTGAAATTGATTATGATGTGTCTGGGGGATGTCTTATTCGGGTTGAGTCGTGCTGGAGTTCTGAAACTGTGTGCTATCTGAATTTCAGAATCTCTTGGCATGTCTGGAAAGTTCTCCTTCATAATCTTATGGAGAAGAGACTCTGTGCCTTGTGAAGCCACTTCATCCCTTTCAGTTATCCCTATAAGATGAATATTGGTTTTCTTCGAATTATCCCAGAGCTCTCTGAGAGAGTGATCTGTTTTTACCCTCCATTTCTCTTCCTCTTTGAGAGTTTGGGAGCATTCGAAAGCTGTGTCTTCAATGTCAGAAATCCTTTCTTCTGCTTGCTTCATTCTGTTACAGAGGGATTCTACTGTGTTTCTTGGATCTTTGAGGGCTGCAACTTCTTGTCTGAATGTGTCAAAATCTTTGGTCATTTTGTCTTTGAATTCATTGAATACTTGAGATAACTTTTGGTTTACTGCTTGGAATTGTAATTCGATCTTATTTGCTATCCAGATTCTGAATTTGATTTCTGACATCTCAGTTATTTGTTTGTGCATGGGATCTTGTGCTGTGTCTGCCCCATTGATCCTTGGGGGAGTTTATCTACTCTGACTATTCATATTGCAAGAGTTTTTCTCTTGATTTTGCCTCATGATTGTTTTTCACTGTTGTCTCTGGCCATCCTCAGAGTTTGGGAGGTGTCTCTCCAAGAATAGACCCCAGCGGGATCACTCTCTAGTTGCTGGATCTTTGTAGGGACTGGCCATGTGTAGTTCCTCTGGGTCTGCCCCATCCAGGGAGTTCTGGTTGTGGAAGCAGGTCCAGACTGTGACCCAACAGATCCAGCAACAGGGTGGATGGTGGTACGCACGGTTCTGGGAGTGCCTGGCGCTCAATGACTTTGGCACAGAAAGCTTAAGGCTCCAGCAGTCTCTGGCCAGGAGAAGGGCTCTACACAGAGGCAAGGAGGGCTCTGGAGGGCACGCAGCTACCAGAGTCCCTGGCCAGATGAGTGGCCAGTGTGGAGGCAGAGAGGATTCATGAGGGAGGATGCAGGGTTGCATGGCTACTGCAGTTCCATGTCAGGGCATGTGGAGGCCCTGCAGGCGTGGGTCATGGGTTGCGGGTCACGGTGCAACTTTTATGGAGGTCTGTGTGGTGCCAAGCCCAGGAGTTTGAGGTTGCTATGAGCTGTGACACCATGGCACTCTACCCAGGGCAACAGCACGAGGCTCCAGTGTGCCAAAACTGGTCTCAGTCTGCCCCTGAGGGTTAAGGCTGTAAGGCAGCTCAGTCCCCGCCTTTAGGCTGCTCAGTTACTAGGTTACTAGCTCCCGCCTGATCCTTACTCTGGTACCCTGAGGGTGGAGCTTGCCGGGGCAGTTCTCTCACACAATGGCTCCCTGTGGCCCACAGCCGAACACTATTAGTGCTGTCTGGCTCAGCGTCTCAATCTGGGGCCCTAGATAATGCCCAAAGTTCTCCACAGTCCTGCTCAAGCTCTCCCCAAAGGCAGTTCAACTGAGTGCCAAGTCTAAAAACACCAAAAGAGTTCACAGGTAAGGCCTTTCCGGTTTGCAGTCTCACTGCTGCTTGTACTTACGGCTGCCATCAGGGTTAGGTCAATCAGACACACGCAACCACTTGCTAGTGTACCACTGTTTTTGTCCTCCTCTTTGGGTCCAGAAGTCCCTTGCTGACTCCCTGTATCCTCAAAGGGATGATTATAGGCAGATCCCACCAGCCAGAGATGCCTGGAGTCTTATCTCCCCAGATTCACCATGCCCTGTTGCAGGGAGCTGTTACTCGGCCACCATCTTGGATTGTCCACCCTTTAATCGAGTTTCTTAGGACTTTTTTCTTTTTTGAGATCCTCTAGCATTTTATTTAATAAAGTATTTAATTAAAAAAATTTTTCTACCATCTTTATTTGGGTATCCTTAATAGATAACAATTATATTATTTGTAGTGTTCAGTGTAATATTTTGCTATAATTACACATCGTGAAATGATTGAGTCCAGTTAACTAACATAGCCACTGAGACTTTCTTAATGGCTTATTGGTTTGCATCACTTTTCTAGGTTTTCACACTGTTGAAGTGTAGAATAACTGACTTAAACACTTGCAGTGACTCAGTTGAAATAGCTTCTACTTGGTTTGAAATGTTCTCTCTCAGTGGCACTTTTGGAACCCTGTATGTGTTCCCTGAGGTGTTGAATGAGATTCAGCTTATACCTGGAGAATTTCAGGTAAGAATCTTTGCTTGATACTATCAATTTTATATAAGAAGAAGTACATTTTAATATCAAAACCTATCCAAGTGCTTACAGGGATAAAATTTCCATTTGGAAAGAGTGAGATTATCCTTGGGGATCTGGAAGGGCACTGAGCAGGCTGAACTTCTTATTTGGAAATACTTAACATAATCATTTGTGTGCCCTTGAGAATTAAAAAAATGTTTTATTTGGAGGATTGTGTGGAGGAGGCTGGGCTTTTGAAAGTTTGTGGAGTAGAAAGAAGATCCAACAAGAATAGTTTCAGAACCAGTCCCACAGAAGCCGGGTAGGATTACTGGGCAGCGATGGCCTCGGGAAGTTGAAATTCTCCCATTGCTGGGAGAAAAGCAGAGAAGGAAAAGCTGAAGGACAGAGAATTTGACAGTAGCCAATTTTGGCAAAGCAAAAGGCTTTTTAAAGTCCTAAAATAAGCCCTTGTTGTACACGTGCTCTGCTTAGCTGCTTCTTCCACTGGCTTTTCCTGCAGGTTCCACTCTCACTCCCCTTCCCAGGCAGAAACCACTCCTGGGATGAGGAAGTTCAATGGGATGGTGAGGGGGCCAGGCTGAGCAATGGACAGGGAACAACAGGCTTCTGTTCTAACCCCCATTAGTTAACCACTTCTGACCACTTGAGGAAGTCTTTATCTTATCTGAGCGGACTAGGTTTTTCTCTTATACCACCAAATCCATTGGTTTACATTTATTAACTTCTGGGATGCTTCCTCAGGGGAGTAAATGGTAAGATATCCACAGAAGGAATAAATAAATGTGTGTCATCTGTGTAGCTCTGATTTGTCTGTCTTTTGCAACATTTCTGATAGAACAGAAATTGTCCAGAATTTTTTTTGTTTCTTCAGCCAGCTATACTGAATTTTGAGTGTGTGTTGTGGGATTGTATAACTGAAAGGTAGACCTTGTCTAATATTCTGTGTTTTAATTAGGTGTCAAGTGATGGATGCTTGTTTAACCTGAAACCAACATCTGGATCTGTCTTAACAGTGACTATGTTTGGGAGGCTGTATGAGAAGGACCATGGCCATCAAACACCTTATCAGACCTCTTAGCACAAGCACTACAAATAATGCTAGCAGTTATAACACCTATTGTATAATCATTGCATTGGTAGAATATTTAGGTTTTCTCTCTTTGGTTTAAGATCATTTAAAAAGTGACAGATAAAGATGAAGAAAGATTGGCCTGTGCTTCTGCTAATAGTGTTTTCTCTTATAAATGAATTATAATTTCTTTTTATTTAGACAACCCCCTCCCTCAGATAATAAAAGTCTTATATACTATCTATTAAAGTAGATTTAAAAAAATTGTATTTGAGCACTGATATTTCTTGGAATTGGGTGTTTGTATCAAATGAGAATCCAAAATGTTTTACACAGAAGAAATAAAAATTGCAGTTAAAATGCACATCAAAATTATCAAAAAATATACTTACAGGGTGGACAGTGCCTGTTGCTCAAGGAGTAGAGTGCCGGCCCCATATACCAGAGTGGTGGGTTCAAGGAAATATTGAAAGAAAGACATTTTGATGATATTTAGGACATCAAGTGTAATACAAATATTCTGCTGGCCATTCCAAAATTGCTTTGAAGGGTAGACTAGGCACTGACCTCAGTGCATAGCTTCCCAAGGGGAGCACTCTGAAGGTGACCATAGGGATAGTCAGCAGTGACTTATAGTATGTAGCTGTTTTTCTAGGATGAATTTGAGAGCTTAATTGTCCAACCTCATATATATCAAATCCTCAAATCAGAATTTGTTTAAACTTATGTTTACTGCTTTCTTTATCACTCTAGGTTGATAGAGGATAGGTATCTTTTCTCCATTTTGTATTAGAGAGCAAATTTTTTTATTTTTTTTTTGAGACAGAGTCTCAAGCTGTCACCTAGGTAGAGTGCCATGGCGTCACAGCTCACAGAAACCTCAAACTCTTAGGCTTAAGCGATTCTCTTGCCTCAGCTTCCCTGTAGCTAGGACTATAGGTGCCTGCTGCAATGCCCAGCTATTTTTCTGTTGCAGCTGTCACTATTGTTTTTGCTGGTCCGGGCTGGATTTGAATCCATCAGCCTCGGTGTATGTGGCCAGTGCCCTACCCACTGAGCTACGGGTGCCACCCAAGTGTCATGTTTTATGCATCGAACTTATTTGTATCAAATCCTCAAACCAGAATCATTTAACTTAATATTTAATGATTGCTCTATCACTGTAGATTGTTAATATTTTCTTGCATAGTCATGCTGGCCTGTGGCTTTTCGAGGCACTAACTGTCCATCTTGTTTGATTTAAGTATTGGACACTGCTTTTTTAAAAATATTTATTATATTATTATTATTATTATAATTATTAGATAGAGTCTCACTCTGTAATCCCAGGGTAGAATGCTGTGGTAGTAGGTGTCATAGCCTACAGCAACCACAGCATTCTCAAACTCTTTAGCTCAAGAGATCCTTTTGCCTCAGCCTCCTGAGTAGCTGGGACTACAGGTACCCACCATGATGCCCTTATGTTTTTCTATTTTTTATTAGAGACAGGGTCTTGCTCTTGCTCAGGCTGGTCTTGAAATCCTGAGCTCAGGAAATTCACCTGCCTCAGCCTCCCAGAGTGCTAGGATTACAGGTATGAGCCACTGCACTCAGCCACGTTGCTCAGTAATTATTAAAGCCAGATTTCTATTGGATCCTTATCCTTTCTAAGATAGATATATTGCATTCCTTATAGTTAAACTTTTAGGGTAAATAGCTGTACACCTTAATACAGGGTGAGGGCTAAGATGAAAGTACACAATTAATGTTAAAATGTATGTACACGGAACAAAGATTGAAGTTAGTTGATTATATCTGTTGACAGCATAAAGAACAAAAATTTTCCTTGAGATACTGGGAGAAGACTTGAGAGTTGAATTTAGAAGGACCAATGAAATATGTTAACAGAAGAGCTATGCTTTAATTTTGCTGATTTAAAATTAGACCCATAGGGTGGTACAGCCGCAGAAATACAGCAAAAGTGCTCACCAGCATGAATAGCTATTTAGCTACTGATACTTTTTAGAAACTTACAACTCCTGCCAAAGAAATGTGGCCCATCTGTCAGCATGGTGGTGCACCGTCTGATAGACAGTTAATGTTTGGGCCATGTGCATTCTAGATATGTTGATCAGACAAACTTTGAATTGAGTAATGAAAATATTAGTATCAGCCAGGCACAGTGGCTCATGCCTGTAATCCTAGCATTCTGGGAGGCCAAGACTGATGGATTGCTTGAGCTCAGGAGTTTGAGACCAACCTGAGCAAGAGTGATACCCTGCCTCTAAAAAAAATTGCTAGGCATTGTGGTGGGCGCCTGTAGTCCCGGCTACTTGGAAGGCTGAAGAAAGATAATCACTTGAACCCAGGAGTTTGAGGTCGCTGTGAACTGTGACATCATGGCATTATACCAGGGCGGCAAAGTGAGACTCTGTCTTGGGGAAAAAAAAAAAAAAAAAAAGCCCACACACACAAAAAACCCCATTAGAATTACAGAATGTTGATTTGATAGGTTATGATGTGGAATTTCTCCTCCCCTCTTCCTTCTCCTCTTCTCACTTCTCCTCTTTGTCATTACGGGTAATGGCAAGCTTAGTCTGTGCCTGCACAAGCACTTGTGCTCTGCCTTCCAGAATTTCCAAGACACAGGACGAGAATGTGAGTGACACTATGGAAAATCTACTATATAAATTGTTATTCTACTTTCTTGCAACCTTTCCCCTCCGACGGGGGAAAAAGTGAGAGGGGTAAAGTTATTTCATGTTGGGTCATTCCATTCTTAGACTTTTCAAAGGACAGAAGAAGGATCTGGTATACAAATGCACGTCCCACAAAACTTTGTAGAGGGCTGCCCTCTATCGGTCTCTGTGAATATAACATCAGCTGAGTCTTGTTAACACGCCCTTCTTCTAATTAATGGTGGCCAATAAACATATTCACAGACAATGCTAAAAGCTCCACTCTGTGACAATACTCATAAAAAGATTCAGAGTTGGTGGCATCAACAGGATATTATCTGTCAGTTGATTTGTTTTATGAGGGGAGCTATGAAGTCTGCTAGCAGTTGATCTGTCCTCAGGGCTGTGAGCCGGATACAGTTTTTGGAGTACCCCTTTGATTCCCATCCTCCATATTATTAAATGTCATAACTATTTACCAAGTTTCTACTAAGTTTCAGGGGCTGTGATAGACCTTTTACATATAAATATTCTAAATATACTATTTTTATATAAGTGTTCTTGATATGATAAGATATTTAGACAATGCAATACAGGGCCTGGCATACAGTAGGCACTCCATAAGTGACTGACGCTGGCTACTGATTTCAGACCAGCAGCGGTTTCATGAAATAAAGCTGCTTAAGAAACCCAATAATACCCATGTGTACAAGTTACTAGCTAAAAATAATTTACCAATCAGAGTAAAGGGAATTTATCTTCTTATGGAATATTTTTTAGAAGTCTATGAGAATTTTGTCGTGTCATCTTTCTCCACAATGGGAATAGAGCTGCCCAATTGACCCTATACATTTCCCGCTTCAGGAATCGCTAAGTTGTGGACAATGCTATGGTTATGCCACCTGATTTCAGGGGCCTGAAGCCGCATCCTTTGTACCAGGACTTTTCTCCTGCCAGACCCAAGTTCCACACATCAGGACATTTCTTAATGTATTGAAGACGATATGGTTTTGCTATTTATTTATTTAATTATTTATTTTTGCCTCTAGCTGTTACCCTGGGTAGAGTGCCATGGCATCACAGCTCACAGCAACCTCCAACTCCTGGGCTCAAGCAATTCTCCTGCCTCTGCCTCCCAAGTAGCTGGGACCACAGGCGCCCACCACAATGCCCAGCCATTTTTTTGTTGCAGCCATCATTGTTGCTTGGCAGGCCCGGGGCTGGATTCGAACCTGCCAGCTCTGGTGTATGTGGCTGGTGCCTTACCCGCTTAAGCCACTGCGCTGAGCCTGGTTTTGCTTTTTAATGGCAAATATTTCTGGGCATGTTCATATTCATTTTGTTGTTGAAAACTTGGGGTCCTGGGATAGAGTGCTGTGGCTTCATCATAGCTCACAGCAACCTCAAACTCTTGGGCTCAAGTGATCTTCTTGTTTCAGCCTCCCTAGCAGTTGGGATTACAGGTGCTCACTACAATGCCTGGCTAGTTTTTCTATTTTTAGGTGAGATGGGAGTCTTACTCTTGCTTAGGCTAGTCTCAAACTCCCGAGCTCAGGCAATCCTCCAGCCTCAGCCTCCCAGAGTGCTAGGATTACAGTGTGAGCTACTGCACCTGGCGGAAAGTTATTTTTAAAATGCTAATTACTTCCTTTGTACTGATAGATAATAGAGGAGTACTTTTTTTTTTCAGATCAGTCAAAGGTTAAGGCAATTTTAATGGACATTTGTTTTCATTTGTATACTGTTATCATTCATGACTGTGGTTCCTGGTGTCCCATGCCTGGAATTATTTTTAAAGTAGTGGCAATATTTACCTTCTCTATTTAGCTTGCTCACTGCTAGCTTCCTGATGCTGGCTCGGAATAAAAGCATCTGCCCAGTTGTATTTCTCGGTAACATACTATTAGCTTGTTTCAGACAGATTTACTATCAGCTTATCTTTGTCAGATTTTCACATTTGCGTCACTCTTTATTGACTGTGGGCTAGCATGGGGCAGCAGGTGTCTCCAGCCAGCAACAGGTGTATAGAACACGGTTGCAGACAGTCCTGTCCCAAAGTCAGTGTTTCTGTTTTCCGGCTCATCCACTCTTTCCTGAGCAGGTAGGTCTGAATACACTGAACAGCCATACCAAATCGTAGAGACTGACCCAGAGGCCTGCTGTAGTATTTTATAGGGAGAATCTTGAAGGTAATGGATTTGTCATTGGCTTGGTACTTCTTCATTTACTAAAATTTATGATCACTTAGTGTGAACTTTAACAAGGTTACTGTAATTTTTAGTAACTGAACACACGATTTAGTAAGAGAAGCTAAAAGAATAGTTACATATTTTTAAGTAGCTGGCTTTGCATGTGCTTTTAAAAATGTTTTTCTTTTATTAAAAATTCATCTATAAAAAGCTAGAACATTTGAAAAGGTGAAACGTAGGTTTTTTTTCAACTCCTTGTGAATAAAGAAGGGCATCTGTGCTGTATACATTGGCTAGTTTTAGTGTAATGTAAAGAGTCTTCACAGAACTTTTTATAGGTTTTAAAACTCAAATATATCTTGTTACTATATGCAAAACTACAAGACTAAAATCTCATTTGCATAAATATATTACTTGGTGGGAGAAATTCTGGCACATTTCCAAATGACTTCACACTTTTGTGTGTATGTGTATATCTATGTCATATAGTGGAATCTTCTAGCTATGATTACCTAAGTTTGAGTCATGTTACCTTACCTGTGTCAAAACAGCAGAAATACTTTCATGTAGAGGCTACATACCATAATATTGTTGGAGATGGTTTTTCTTTTCTATCTATTGGTCTATGTTGACATATAAGCAAACAAATGGATTTTCCCCTGTTTCCCCTTTCTTTACAATAGAAATGATTTGCTTCTCACAAAGGTGAAATGGATCAATAATTCATGCAAAGAATTATACAAGCAAAAGAAACACAAATAATATAAATTTATTGATAATTGCTCATCCACAGTTTTTTAAAGAAATAAAACTCAATTCATAGATAATGCACTTAGTTTTATTAAATATTATTTTCTAGTCATGAAAGTACAACATTTGCATAGTAAGAAACTTGTAATATGTCAAAAAGATAAATAAAACTCACCCATTGTTTCACCACCCAGGGCAAAGTATGGCTAAAATTTGGTGTTATTTCCTTTTTGCTGTTTAATTCTTCTTAGTTTTTGAGTTTCATATCATATTTGAGTTTCAATCTACTGTCTCTGAGAAAACAATGTTGAGAATTTGAAGTATTCCATTCCCTACCTATAACCTATATCCCACAATTATACAGCTGTATATGTATATCCCTACATGTGGTATTTTCAAAATACTCTGTAATTTTTTTCTTTACTTAACAAGATATCATTGATCCCTATGTGTCTCTTTATTAAAAGAACCAACTCATTCTGTTCAGATGTTGATGATGTATATCTACTGTTATATATATGTGTGATATAAGTTTACACTACTTTACTTTTTTACTTAAACAATGTCAGCACTTTAACGTCAGCACTTTAAACTTTAAAAAATGCTGCCAGAGCAACATTCCAAAATTAAATTAATAGCTATACATCTTTCTACGTAAATCAGTCAGGAAGTTTATCTTGCCAGCCCCTCACCAATCCTGATAACAACTGATCCTGATAAAATAAGGGATCTTCATAGCAATTGTTATAGATTTTAAAATTAAAATGTATTTTTGTATATTTTAAAATATTTGTAGTTAAGAATTTAAGTTTCAGGTCAATCTTAAATAATTACCTAAAGTTTATTGTTTTTAATATTAAATATCTTTATTTAATAAGCATTACAGTGTATCATATATCATAATCCTTTTTAATTTACACTAAATATTTAATTTAGCTATTACTCACTGTTGTTACTTTTATTCTTCATCTCTTGCTATCTAGACATTTTTGTTTTGGTATAATTTTTATATTTTTAGAGCATTTCTTGGAGTTCTCAGAAGGTGGGTAGATGTATATATCCACTATCTTTCTTTTACTCTTGTACAATCACTGTTTTGGCTGAATGTAGGCTCGATGAATTGCCAGCCTATTTCCTTAATAGTTGCTAAGGTCATCCTACTGCCTTTAGCCTTCCAAGATTACAGATGAGAAGTTCTACACTAGCCTGAACCTCTTCCCTTTTAAAAGAACCGGTTCTTTCTGTCTGGATGTTTATAACATTTTCTCCTTGATCTTTGGAATTCAGAACCAGGCTCAGTGTATGTGCATGAATTTTTATTGGCCCCTGGCACAGAAATAAGTTAATGAACTCCTCAGTTCACTTGCTTGTTCATTCACTCCTTTATTCATTTTGGTGCTCAGGACGTGTTCTAGACGTTTTCCAGATCCTGGAGCTAGAACAGTGACTAAAACAGAGGGCATTTGACATCCTACCTTGATTTGTTTATCTTACTGTCTTCGTCCTTCCTCCTCCCCGCCCCGTTTATCTCCCTTCCTTCTGGATGGGCAGAATACTTGAATACTTGTGGGTAGGCTGGTGGGTAGATGTGGAGGTAGGAGGGTGGACAATCGCTTCTGATTGTGGCTATTTTCTCAGTGAAACAAGATGCAAAGTCATCAGCTGAGAGTGTAGATGAAAGAAGGTATTTGGGAATCAAAAAGGGAACAGATACAGTCATCTAAGAGAGAGGAGAATGAAAGCGGCAGGGAGATGAAGTAGCTCCTTGAGAAGTCCTCCTGGTCCATATTCGTCCTGAATTTAAAATGATGTCTGTTTTTCCCCATCATGTTCAGTTGCATGTGTGCAAGAGTGGGGTGAGAAGAAAACTGGATTTAACCTCAGGTTTAGCTAGGAAAGTATGTTAATAGGAGGCAATTTAAGGTAATGCCAGAAAATATTGCAATCTAAATTGTGCAAAAAGATGGGCATAAGTAATAGAGTGGAGATGGGTTCAGATTAGGAGATAAGTAGAACAGCATGGGGATAAAAGTGTGACCAATTAGAGAGGGTGGTTAATGGAACCAGGGACAAAGGGCATGATGGGATTAATGTTCGTGGAGCACTCTACCAGTGAGTTCCTGTCCTGCTAGACAGATCTATTTTAAACTCCAAGTCCTCTCAATACATTTTGAATTCATACATCATTTTCAAACACTTTATGATTAGATTATTTGTACAGAACTATTTGCTTTAGCTAGGTAATTAGAAACAGATTTATTATCTTTTCATTTTACTATTGTATATTCAAACTGGGTAATTTGTAAAGATAGATAATGATCATTTCGAGCTCCTAAGTTCAAAGCTGGAAGAAAAGAAACAAAAACACCATTTTGCAGTGTCCTTAGATAAGCTTCCAACTCATCATGTCATCATAGGGCATTTATTTATTTAAACAGGTAAATTGATAGAATTTAGTTAAATCCACACTATTTTAAAACAAATTATAACACTAGACTATACTTATATAGATGATGACATTTAATATTCTTTAGGCTGAGCAGACAAATTATTCTACCAATGTGGCATTAGTGTTATCAACAATTTCTCAGGTACTATGGATAAGGCACTATTTCTCTGAAACCAAGATGTGCTAATGGGAGCTTGAGGCAGCCTCTGAATCAGCTTTGGTTTTAATTTGGGAAATGACTGAACAGTTTAGATCCACAAAGAACAAGGTGTTTGAAGTTGTTAGATGGCTTGTTCATCATCTGTGATTTTCCACTTCTAATATGAAAACAAAACATTTATTTTGCTTTTATTTTCATCTTTGCTTACTTCTTTTAGGACTCTTCTTCCTGCAGAGAATCCCTCTTCAATATGACATCAGGTGGACAGCCAGTAATTAGCAAACACTTCTGAAGAGTGATTTTGGGTGTTGCTTGAGTTCTTTAATATGTCAAAGTGCAAAGAAAAGGAAAAGGGAGAAAATAGTGTGGGGGAAATGTCTAAGTAGAACATTTATAACTTGATAGAATCTAGTTAAATCCACACTTAACACTTCATAGTAAAAACATGTCTATCATTTTTAATGAAATTTTAATTACAGTTCAAATACTGCCTAGTTCAAGTAACATAATGGTTTTAGTTTCCTGTTTGTTCTGTTGTGGAACCAGCCTGTTTGCAGATTCAAGTAAGTTTTATAGATTAATTTGGTATGAATGTTTCCCCCTAGGAATAGATGACAGAAGGGGATTGTGAGGAGAAGTGTTTCATATTTATATCAAAATTTAGTTCCTAAATATTGTCTTTCTCCAATTTTTAAGGTAAATTTAACTTTAGATTTCTGCATGGTCTTAATCTAAACTATCAGCTCAGAGGAAGGAAGGCAGATCCCTGGAATTCTAAGAATTGTTGCTATTTTCTAGCATTTTCACTAGAAAATGAAGGGCTTCATCAATTGCTAGAAATTTACTCTCTTCTCCCATTCTCTCATGCACGTGCTCTCTCTCATTCTCTGTCTCTGTCTGTCTGTCTCTCTCT
>CAUYPK010031694.1:0-28255 GCA_963574355.1 Loris lydekkerianus | reverse complement strand
ATCTTTGACAAGCCAATTAAAAAACATTCAGTGGGGAAAAGATTCCCTATTTAACAAATGGTGTTGGGTGAACTTGCTGGTGACCTGTAGAAGACTAAAACTGGACCCACACCTTTCACCATTAACTAAGATGGACTCTCACTGGATTAAAGATTTAAACTTAAGACATGAAACTATAAAAATACTAGAAGAGAGCACAGGGAAAACTCTTGAAGAAATCAGGCTGGGTGAATATTTTATGAGGAGGAATCCCCGGGCAATTGAAGCAGCATCAAAAATATACTACTGGGACCTGATCAAACTAAAAAGCTTCTGCACAGCCAAGAACACAGTAAGTAAAGCAAGCAGACAGTCCTCAGAATGGGAGAAGATATTTACAGGTTATGTCTCCAACAAAGGTTTAATAACCAGAATCCACAGAGAACTCAAATGTATTAGCCAGAAAAGAACAAGTGATCCCATTGCAGGCTGGGCAAGGGACTTGAAGAGAAACTTCTCTGAAGAAGACAGTTGCATGGCCTACAGACATATGAAAAAATGCTTATAATTTTTAATCATCAGAGAAATGGAAATCAGAACTACTATGAGATATCATCTAACTCCAGTAAGATTAGCCCACATCACAAAATCCCAAAACCAGAGATGTTGGCATGGATGTGGAGAAAAGGGAACACTTCTTCACTGCTGGTAGGAATGCAAACTGATACATTCCATTTGGAAAGATGTTTGGAGAACGCTTAGAGACCTAAAAATAGACCTGCCATTCAATCCTACACTTTCTCTACTAGGTATATATGCAGAAGACCAAAAATCACACTTTAACAAAGATATTTGTACCAAAATGTTTATTGCAGCCCAATTCATAATTGCTAAGTCATGAAGAAGCCCAAGTGCCCATTGACCCACAAATAGATCAATAAATTGTGGTGTATGTACACCATGGAATATTATGCAGCCTTAAAGAAAGATGGAGACTTTACCTCTTTCATGTTTACATGGATGGAGCTGGAACATATTCTTCTTAACAAAGTTATCTCAGGAATGGAAGAAAAAGTATCCAATGTACTCAGTCCTATCATGAAACTAATTTATAGCTTTCATATGAAAGCTATAACCCAATTATAGCCCAAGAATATGGGTAAAGGGAGGGGAGAGGAGAGGGGAGGATGGTTGGAGGGAGGGTAATTGGTTGGACCACACCTATGGTGCATCTTACAGGGGTACATGTGAAACTTAGTAAATGTAGAATATAAATGTCTTAACACAATAACTAAGAAAATGCCAGGAAGGCTATGTTAACCAGTTTGATGAAAATATTTTAAATTGTATATAAAACCAGCACATCATACCCCATGGTTGTATTAATATACACAGCTATGATTTAATTAAAAAAAAATTCTCTTAGGTGAGTTGGTTAAAAATAATGCCTATACTAAGGTGTTCCCAAAATAGAAATAGGGGGGAAATTGCCCAATCTAACCACAGAACAACCTACCAAAACCAGTTTTCCTAGCACCATTGGGATCAACTGAGATCATTCCTATCTTTTAGTTTCTTTTATATATTTCGTCTTTCAAAAACAATCCATCTGTTTAAACAACTTGGAGAGTGAATGTTCTTATTAGTTGGCTTGTTCCCACAGTGTCTTTTACTTCATTCCAGCAAGTTCTGGCTGAATGCCCAGGATAAGCCTAACACCTTAAGGAAGTGTGGATAGCAGTAGGTACTAGTTCAAAAGTAGCTCATACACAGGACAAAACCTCCACCACAACTTACTTCATGAGTTAAGACACTGGGTAATTTCACTCCCTGCCATATTCCCCAGCATCTTATTTTGGGATTGTCAAATGTCATATTTATGGTATGGAGTCTAATACAAAAGGCTAGGAATTTTACATTTTTTTTTTAATTTGGAAAGAAGGAAAATAAACTAGTTTTTGGTACTAATAAATGCAAAGACTGATTCCTCCCTGTGAGATGCACATTGCTATAGCTGAAGTCCACCAGGGAAGGAATTGGTAGTCTATGACTGAGCAACGGATGCAGCCCCATCGGACACAACCTGTTCCTGAACTTGGACAAGGCTAGGTTTGGTTTGTTCATATCAGTATCCTTAAGATTTCATCAACCACTTAGCTGAGTGTCTCCATATGGGCTTAGCAGACATTTCTGGAGAATCTAGTTGGGGTTTCAAACATATAAACTGAGAAAATCATTTAAAATCTAAGTTAATTGAATTACCAAGTGAATAACGGAATTCATCCCTTCAATATAAAATTGTGTATGACATGATTACTGTTTTCTGAATTTTAATCATTTACATGTACAGGGTATCCATAAAGTTCATGTTCTTAAAACTTTTAAATTACATGTGAACTTTATGGACACCCCTCATTATGAATTGTACCTTATACTGCAGATGACTTACAATATTTCAAGCTTATTTTTCTTTAAAAGTCTCATTTTTACTCAAATCTCATTTTAAAGCAAATTTTATATTACTGTCATAAAAAGAAAATCAGAACCAGTTGGGAAATGATTCTTTAGAGAGACACAGTAAGTATAAAAGAAAACATTGATACATTTGTACATTAATGTTAAGAATTTCTATTCATTACAGAACCTTAAATATGTTGTAGAGGTAAGTTACTGATTGTAGTAAGATAACCTGCAATAGATAATACACTAGCAAAGAATCAGTATCAAAAATTAATATGTTAAGATGACTAGAAATCAATCAGAGTAGCACAAATAAGCCAGTAGAAAACTGAACATAGATTAGAAATGAGCATTTCCCTGATGAGATATAGACACATGTATACAGTAGGTTCATGAAGAAGTGTTCAGCGTTATTAGTGATCAGGGGAATACCAATTGAGGTCACAAGATACCATTTTACACACACTTAAGTGACCAGAATGAAAAAGGCTGGCAATTCCGAGTGCCAGGAGGGTGTTGACCCATAGAGTTTTATATGTTACGTGTAGAAGTGCAAATTGGTGCATCCCTTTGGATTCCAGTTTGGCATTATCTCCTTAGAGATGTACATATTCTCTGACCCAGCAGTCCCACCCCAGAAGAGCTTGCACATGGACAAGAGACGTGCACATGAGTATTCAGAGCATCTCACAATGGGCAGAGGCCTGGAGACAGCTCAGATACCCATTCAACTATATATAAATAGAAGGCAACATTCATATAGCAGTCAAACCAGCGATCTCTAGCAACATATGAGAGAGATGACTCAGATATAGACATTAAAGGGGAAAAGTCCCTAAGTATTATGGAGAATGATACCCTTTCTATAAAATAAAAAACAACTAGCATAAGATCAATACATTTACCAATACATATAAAGGCAATTTATATAAGAGAGTACCAACAGAATGATAATCATGGTATCAGGGTCAGGTGGCAGGAAAGAACAGAATGGTGTGGTACAGTTGGGTGGGCAGATGTCTGCTCTTGGGAAGATCTTAGCTTTTGTCTTATGTGGGCATTTGGGGTTGCTTATTATGGTGCAAAATAACTAGTAAAATAAATCTAAGTGGGTTATGCAAGGACCAGTGATTACTGTGTCATGGAATAAGGATTGCAGTTAATTTAGCTCTGAGCATTTGAGGTTCTTTACAAAGAAAATGAATATCACTTGTTAAAAAGAGAAAATAAATACATATCAAAACTATAGGACCATTTTAAAGAGCCTTAAAAAGAGCATTTGTGTGCTGCTTTAAATCATCCCTTGTACTACTAGTGCCATACATAGTATGGAAACCACTGCCCCAACATACCCAACGAACAAGAAATTCTCTTTCTGCTCTCAAGAATTTATGGCTGGTAGAGGAGGTATGTAAGTGGGTGATGATAATAGAAGGCACTCAGGGATAGGATAATCACAAAGAAGTGGAAAGGGCAGAGGTCATAAAACCAGCCTGGGCGTGGAGGAAGTCATCCTAAGAGGATGTCAAATCTAACTTTGCACTTGACACAGAAGGGTATCTTAGGCAGAGAGATCTGTAAAGGGGAATATTTGAGTTGCTGAAAATTATTCCATTGGATTGGAGCAGAGACAGGAGCGAAGGAGGGAGGGAGGAAGAGAGATGAGGCTTGGGAAGTTGACCAAGGCCTCATCACAAGCACCCTTAAAACCTATCGTGCTGCATTTGGGACCTTACCTTGAGAGCCACAGGAAGCCACTGAAGAGTTTAAGCCAGAGAGTGATATAATTAGATTTTTTACTTCACAAATAGCAGGGCCAGAGGCAGAGAGGATCAGTCAGATTAGGTAGAGGCTGATGCAGTTGTCCAGGTGAGCCATGGTGGTGTCTGGAAGTATCGGCCTTATGACGCAGAGAAGAAGATTAGGGAATTCTTGTGGAGGTGGAATTAGTAAGACTCAAAGATTGGATACTGGAATCATATAAGAAGGGAAATTCAAGAATGAATTTGAATGTGGGTATATTAAGACATGGTGGTGCCAGATACTGAGATGTGAGAATAAGAACACGCACACATTCTTCTTAAATGACACATTCATTTGGCTAGACGGTGGTTCACAGTATGTCAAAGCCTTCTCAGATGATGTGGACATTTCTCCAACAAAGTCTGGCTCACAAAGCTCTAGAAATGACAAAAGATCCTCTTTTTGTTTCCACACACCTGAACTAAATTGTTAAAAGACACGGTTGCAAGCCTCCAGATGAGAAGTCTTTAAATGAAGGTTTCCAAAATCCATGATCTAACATTATTAAAGCTTCTTCACTTGGTTTTTACTGTAATCCTAGATGAGTTAATTGCATGGCAGAGAGTTTACAGCATTGCTAGCTATTTGTGCCGCTGACTTTCAGATTATAAAATGAGATCAGAGTTACTCTGATAATTAGTTTCCTTCTTCTTAAAAGCAAATTAATTACCTAACCATTGTTACATTGGGTAGCAGTTAGGTAGAAGAAAATCTTTTGCTTTGGGTGAAACAAAAAACAACTACATATTTTTCTTTCTTCCATACTATGGGCAAGCACATGTGAAAGAAACATTAATTTTCTATAGAATTATTGTTGAGAGGAAATTTTCTGATTATCTATTAAAAATTAAAAATATAATGTATGGACCAACCTCCTATAAGAGTCCTATAAGGCAGCTAGTGCTGTGGTCATTTTTACACATAATTCCCCGGAAACCTTTATAGCAAGATGGCCATGGGAATGATGCATTGCCAGCCTGCAGGAAATATTGGCCCATTACGTGCAGATCAGACCCCAAAAGTTACTGTTAATATTTGGCCTCAGGGAAAGGAGTCAATAAAAATCCATGTTCATGATACTTTATATACTCATGTGCAGGCAAAAGGAAGGGAAGAAATTACACAGCACATAATAAGGATTATTAATATCAGTTGCCCATTCTCACACTGCCAATGTGTGTGTTTATGTGGGTGGTACTGGTGCATGGTACTTGGTAAAATGGAGTTTGGTGTTAGAGAAATTGAAGTCAGATCTTGGCAGGGCCACTTAAGTAGTAATGTGACTTTGAACAAATTGTCTAAACTCTCTAAACCTTTGTTTCTTCAATGGGATAATAAACCTCTTCCTTAAGTTTAATGAGTGAGTACAGGCACAGAGCAATTCCTGATGTATCACAAACATTCAACAAATGGAGATAAGTAAAGGAAAACAAATGCATTCTAATTATCCACTGCAGACTAACACCCGATATTAGACCTTGGTGCCCAGTACCACGTACAACTAAAACATTGCAAAATACTTCATAATTCTGTGCATGGTAGCTTTTTTTTAACATGGTCTACAGGAAATAATAATAAGTCAATATTTTATTGACTCCAAAATGTGAATTTTAAAATATTTAAATATGAAGTGTTGACTTTGTCTGCACATACATATCAAAAATTGTAGAAAGAATGATAGCAGGTTGGAAGAAAACTTCAGACCCAACAATGTAGCACTCTTTTTTTTGTTTGTTTGTTTGCAGTTTTTGGCCGGGGCTGGGTTTGAACCCGCCACCTCTGGCATAAGACCAGTGCCCTACTCCTTTAAGCCACAGGTACCACCCAATAATATAGCACTCTTTTAAGAAATATTACATCATCAATGCTCTTGTTGACATGGAGAACGATGTTGTAAAGAAACACAGACATTGATAACCCTGATCTGAAAAACAATTCAGAAGAGCCAGACTCCTAAGTTTTTTGTTTTTTTTTTTAATGTGTATAGCAGGTCTGTTTATTATATAGAGCACTCTTGATCAGCATAAATAAAATCCTAGTGATAAAGGGCTGTGTCATAGTTCACCAGTCCTTGCCTGTTGTATTGGCACACACATAATGGAGCATCTTACTACAACTTTGTGTTGCCTGTTGTATTGGCACATACATAATGAAGCATCTTACTACAACTTGGTGTTACTGAAATACAATAAAGAAAGCACTGACAATCAAAATCAAGAGAATTAAGAGAGGTTAGGAAATGAGTTAACGAAGGCAGAAATACCTGAGTTTAATCTTAGCTCCTGCATTTTCACCTATGTTAACTTTGGATAAATGATCATCTCTCTGAACCTCTGTTAACTAACATTTTACTTAAGTCACTGGGTAAATTGTGTGGTTTAAGTGAAATAACATAGTTGAAATGTTTAACACCATATTGTACAAGTATTTCAAGAGCCCAATAAATAATTAATATTATAAGCTGAATGTCCCTTAGCTGAAATACTTAGGACCAGAAGTGTTTTGGATTTAGATTTTGGAATATTTGCATATACATAATGAGATATTTTGGGGATGTGACCCAACTCTAAAAATGAAATTTATTTATGTCTCACATATACTTTATATACATAGGTTGATGGTAATTTTATGTAATACTTAATATAATTTTGTGCATGAAACAAAGCTTTGACTGCATTTTGACAATGACCTATCACATGAGGTCAGGAATGGAATTTTCCACTTGTGGCTCAAAAAGTTTTTTAATTTTGAAGCATTTCAAATTTTGGATTTTTGAACAAGATGCTCAACCTGTATTGTTATTACGGTAATAGAGAATCAGCTGTTTTATTTTTAAAAATCAAACTACTTCCAGTTATTTTTCACAGCAATGAGGGAGCTATTTGTTTTATTTATCAATCATCCACCTAAAATAAAACTGTACATTTAGATATGTGAATGTAAGGTATTAATCAAGTTTTTATGTTTTTGTTTAGGTGTAATATAAAAGGAATGAAAGAACAAATATTTATCGGATTTGAAAGGTATATTTATAAAAGTCTGATCTAAAATATAATTTAAGTGCCTATTCAAACAGTAAAGTTGGTGGGATTGGGAGCACTGCAAAGACAGCTGGGATATTTCTAGTTCAGACTGGTAAAGAGAGAAATAAATGATTGTCAGTCAAAAAAAGTTGGGCTGTACATACTAACAGTCATGGGAAACATCATCATGATCTACAGGGGTTTTAAACATAAGGCTTAATCTGGAAGACTTACAGGCAAAAATGTTAACCCCAAGAGTTAAAAATGAACTGCTTCATATCTGGGCAATTATGAGGAATGCCTCTAGGCTGAGTTGGGGCAGGTATTTTTGGTATTTTTTCACTTAATCAGGGTTAATGAGATGGTAGTGTGTTGTAGTTACTTACATCATTCTGAAAAGCTTTTCTTCTTATTGATTCTCAGACTTAATATTTTATTTTATTTTTTTTTTTTAGAGAAAGGACTGGCTCTGGTACCCAGGCTGGAGTGCAGTGGCATGATCACTGCTCACTGCAAACTCAGATTCCTGGGTTCAAGCATCCCAAGTAGCTAGGAATACAGGTGTACACCACCATGTCTGGCTAGTTTTTTAAAAAATAAATTATTTGGTAGAGACTGGGTCTCACCATATTGTCCATGCTAGTCTTAATCTCCTGGCCTCCTACCTTGGCCTCCCAAAGTACTGGGATTATAGTTGTGAGCTGTTGTGCCTGGCCTAAAATTATTCTTAAAGGAAAAATAATTGAAGTTCTCTAGTGTTGACTAAAACTATTTTACTATGTTACTTAAATGTATGCCTATAAAACTAGATATAAACAATTAGAAATGTCAAATTGAATCAGAAAAAAAAAATGAACACAAAAGCAATGAAATTTAAAATGACTGCATTTGTAAAATGTAGTTGCAAAGTTGATTTGCTGAAACACAGTAGCTGTTTTCAGCATGAACATGAACAAAAATTCCTTTGACCGTAGAGAGTAGAGTGATAGATACCAGAGGCTGGGAAGGATATGTGTGGGGGGAAGATGAAGAGAGGGTGGTCAATGGTACAGACATATAGTTAGATAGAGTAAGTTCCCATATTCAATAGTAGAGTAGGGAGCCTATTGTTAACAACATTGTACAGGCAGTCCCAAAATTACAAATATCTGACATACAACTTGTAGTTATGAACAGAGCCTATTACAGGTAGGTAAATGCACCTGTTCCGACTTACATACAAATTCAACTTTAGGGACAAACCTATCTCATTTGTAATGTAGGGACTATCTATTTTGTATATTTCAAAATAGCTAGAAGAGGAAACTTGAAATGTGCTCAACATAGATAATAGAAATGATAAATACTTGACATGATGGATGCCCTAAATACCCTGGCTTGATCATTACACACTCTACAAAGTATTACACATACCCCGTGAAATGTGCAAATATTATGTATGAATAAAAAATAAAGATGCTTTCTTAAAAAAAAAAAAGTTCCTTTGAATTTAGCCCATCTTAACCACCAAGTTAGGTATGATGAGGTATTTTCTTGTCACGTTTCTCTATTTGAAATACTAGAAAACTTTATCCCTTGCTTGACATACATTTATTAAATCTGCCTTGATTCTGTTGTCATTAGTCTAATAAATCTAGTGTGGTTCTAATGCAATCATACACACAGATGCAAATGAGGGTACCATATAGTTTCTTATTGCTTTGTAACAAACACCACAAGACCCAATGGCTTGCAAAGCAGTTATCATTTGTTCTCTCTTACGGTTTCCTTGAGTCAGGAATAGACAGCAGTTCTCAACCTGTGGGTTGCGACCGCTTTGGGGATGGAATGACCCTTTCACAGGGGTCGCCTAAATACATCCTGCATGTCAGATATTTACATTATGATTCATAACAGTAGCAAAATTACACTTATGAAGTAGCAACGAAAATAATTTTATGGTTGGGGGTCACCACAACGTGAGGAACTGTATTAAAGGGTAATGGCATTAGGAAGGTTGAGAACCACTATTGTAGATAGACAGTAGGTGAGGCTGGAGTTGCCACAAAGTTTTCATCACTCACGTGCCTGACAGCTGGAGGGCCTCTGGCTACCTCTCTGCAGCATAGCAGTTTCAGGAAAGACAGACTTCCTATATGGTCCCTCAAGGCTCCCAAGGTGCTGCCCCATAAGAAAGCAGGAGGAAGTCTTACCACCTTTTCTAACCTGGTGTTGGAAGCAATTCAAGGCCACTTCTGCCTCCTCTGTTCATGAGAAGCAAGTCGTGACACCCTGCCTATGTTCAAGGGAAGGAAATTAGACTCCACCTTTTGAGAGAAGAGGTAGGAGAGAATTCATGATATATTTAAAAACCTCTCTCCAGGTATGTAGCCATATTCAATTTTAGGCTCAGTGTAAGTTTATGTTTGTTTACACATCTCATGTGGAACTCACAGAGCCCCAAGGAAAGGTAAGCCAGTCCTCACTGGTTGAGGACTTCAGTTTGACAAAACTTCACTTATGCACCTATTTCAGTAATGAATCTCCCCATAATGTAGAACAGAGATTTCCTTATGATAGTAATTAACAAGCTTAAAGAACTAGAACTATGGAGCGAAGAATAGACAAAACAGAAAAGAGTGTTCTGTGAATTGGTGAAGTGGAAGGACCTGATACGTATGCATGGATGACTATGCTTTCTAAGTACCTTTTCCAGGTATTATAATGATAGTTAAGAGGCCTCCACCATAGTTGCTAGGACTTGATATCAAGATCTTGCTGTGTTCATTCATTGATCAGATATGAGATAAAACACTCTGCAAGGCACTGAGAATACAGCTGTACAAAAGAGTAATGCAGCCTCAGCCTTCGTGGATAAGAGAGGAAACGTGGCATTAACCAAATAATATAATAAAAGCTACCAACGGGAAGCCACGGGGTGCTGTGGAAATGCTTACTTAGCCTGGAAGTGGGGATGGAGCAGGGAATGACACATAAGCTAGCATCAGAGATGAGGAGATGGCCAGAGGAAGGTGAGGTGGGTGAGTTTTCTGGCTTTTCCTATATTTGCTTTTGACTGTTGTATTTGTCTTGTTTCAAACGTTATTCAGACATCATGGCTGCCAATGAAACAGACTTATGGTTTACAGAAGATTATTGTCAATGGATGGAATATCAATATTGATTCATATTTGAGAATTACTTGATCTATAAAACCTGATAAATGCTCCCCCATTCCTGTAAGATGTAACGGGGAACACATTGAAATGAACTGAGTCAGACCTCACAAACTATTGTGACTGCAGTTCGCCCGTGGTGTTCCCTTTACCTGTGCTGGCTTTCGTGTTAATGAATGGCTTATATTAAAAACACATAACTGAAACGGCAGAGGTGTTGACTAAACAGAGTGGATGCAGCCACTGGGAAGGAGCAGCGTCCCAAGGGCCCCCTGTGATGCCAAATATGTGTGGCAAGGTCCATGAATCCTGAAGGGAGAAGGAATCTCTGGACAGAGCAGTTTCCTAAGTGGACTGGAAATGTTTCACAATTATAATGCCTGGTGCATCTGTAATGGAGGTACCTGTTGAGTCACTGCGTGTATGTGGTGTGATGTGCATATATCCTAAGACAAAAGGGTGTGTGTTAGAAAGAATTGGTGCCCAGGTAGATGTCAGCACCCAGTTCTTTAACTTGCTGTGTGACCTTGGATAGCTCTCTCCCCACCTCACTTTTTCCAGCAGGCTAACCAATGTTGAGGCTTCTTTCCAGGTATAACATTCATTTTCATAATTCTAAAGCCATGATGCAGGCACTATTTTTATTCTTTGCTATAAAGAAAAGTCAGTACTATGGTTGAGAGCCTGGGTCCTGCTGCTTGATCCGAATGCTAGTCAGTGATCCAGGGAGGGTTCCAGAAGTTTTCTAGGCCCCATTTCCTTCAACTATGAGATGGGAAGCTACCACATATGACTGTCATGGGGTTTAAAGGAGCTGAAGCTGAAAGAGTATGTGACCCCATGCTTGGTACAGTGGCACTCAATAGATGTTAGTTCTCATCAGCGTTAGTGGCTAGAGTGAGGTCAAGAGATGCAGAACGTTTTTCTTCATCCTTCAAACCCACCCACGAATTTCAAGGTCCAACTGCCCCCATTCCTGAACCCCACTCTTAGTATTAAGGGGACAAGGACAGTGAGGGTAGTGATGGCAGCAGGCCACGTCCTGAGAGCATTGTGCCAGGTACGGCCCCAAGGCCCATTTTCTGATGTCTCGATTTGTTCAGCAGGACTCTGCCTCACGCCAAATTTTTCTAAGCCACAAAACAATTTAAAGTCTGTGATGTAGTGAAATGTTCAACAAAGGAGGATTCTGCCTTTTGCTGGAATTTGGAAGTGGTATTTCTAGGACAGACTCTTCAGATGTTCTTGTCCACGTGGAGGTGTGATTAAACCAAGGGAAGTGGTTGGGGGTCTGGACAGATCATCTCCCAATTTTCCTATTCAATTCCACTCTGGAAGACACAGACACATGAAGGAACAATAGAGACATAATGTCAACACAGGCAGGGAGGTGGATACACTGGTAAATTCTAATTCATTGCAAGGTAATTGCAATCCTGGGAATTTACTGTTTCATTTTGTTCAAGAGCCCAGGAAATGTGTTGACATTAGTCATGGCTGGCTAAAATATTGTCACCAAGATTTGCTCTCTCTCCCTATTTCAACTCATATTTCCTCTATTTTGCTTTATTTTCAAGGAGATTTTTCCAAGTTGGTGGCTAAGAAGTCCACATGTAGCTCTAGGTTGGCTTGCATTTTACCAATTTGTCAACACTAGCAGAAAAAGAACACTTGCTTTTTGAAACCATGACAGCAGATTTCCAGGTGGGATTCTTTGGGGTCAGGCTTGGGTTTTGTGTCCTCCTCTGAATCCCTCTGGAACTAAGGGAAACCACACTGAGATTGGCTGGGCCCAGGCCACAAACCACCCCCTCGGGATGTGATGGCTGAACATGTCAATACAGCAACTGTTCAGACCAAAAAAGTATTAAAAGTATTAAATTCAGACTTCACATACTAAGAATAGGGAAAAGATTGATTTCCCCAAAGAAAATCAGAGGGCTGTTCCCGATGAAGGTAGTCAAAACCACAGCTCCCATTCCAAGCAAGGGTTTAGAAGGAAAGCAGCCCTCAACACACACGCCACAGAATATGCGTAACTGGAAACTTTAGTGAAACGGTTGGATAAATCGGGTGTCGATCCTGACAAATCTTTTTCTGTTCTCTTTTCTTACAGTGAAAGCCTTGAGGCTCACTCACCCAGCAAACCTCCCTCCAGCCTTCACCATGTGCCCAGTGCTGTGCCGGAAGCTGAGGGTAGGGGAAGGGCAAGGCACCCCGAGGAAAACCAGGCGTGATGTCGGCCGAGAGCTGAACCACACCACAGCTTTGTTCTACTTTTCTCCAACAAGGATGTCTCTATTTCATCATTCCCTTCAAAGCTTGGATCTTCTCCCTTCCCTCTGAATGCCGAGGGTGCTGTCTCCAAGTTCCTTTGACTGGAAGGCACATTCTGTAATGGGACATACCAGCCGAGTTGCAGGTAAGAAGTCCAAACTGCCATGGCCTCACATAAACCCCACCAAACCTCTGTCCTGGGCTCCTTCCCCCTCAACAGGTGTAAGGACAAAAGGCTCATTGTCCTTAGAAGCCTATAGGATAAATAGAAAAGAACATGTCCTTGCCAGTTAATCTGCCGCTTGATAAAGAGGATTGTTTTATCTCCTGCCATCTCCACGTCCCATGGGATGAACCCTATTGTGACACAAAGTCCCCTTTGTCTTTCTGATCCAGTGAGACTTTTAAATTGACCTTTCATATATTCCTTGGTTGTCACAACCAGAGCACTGAGTTGTTATTATGTGTTGAGAGGATCTTTTTTTTTGCCCCTCACAAGGTAACTATCATGTACAGAGATGGTGAAATGCTGGGAAATAGCATCCTTCCTCTCTAATTAAAAAAAAAAAAATGATTTTTTTTGAGCCTTTATAGGTTTAATGAAAAATCGAGGGGAAAGTACAAAGAATTCCCATCTGCTCCCTCACTCCACCCATCTCTGTTTCTGCTATTATTAATCTAAGCATTTTGGATTAGTGGGGTACATTTGTCACAGTGGATGAACCAACATCCATGTATTATAACTAAAGTTCATAGTTTGTGATGCAGAGAGCTCATTCTTTGCATTGTACATTAGGTGGGTTTTTGTCAGCTATGTGACCAGTATCTGCCATTACACTATGAACCTGAACAGTTTCCCTGCCCTAGAAATCCTCTCTGTTCTACCTGTTTACCCCTCCCTGCCTGGCAACTTCTGATCTTTTTCCTCCGGTTTTTCCCTTTTCATATAGAATGTCATATAGAGCATATGTAGCCTTTTGAGATGGATTTCCTTCACTGAGCAATATGCATTTAAGTTTCTTCATGTATTTTTGTGGCTTGATAGCTCATTTCCTTTTGCTGCTGAGCAGCTTCTGCTTAATTTTGAAGGCTTTTAGTGTAAGAGAGCAGTATAGTTCCCCCATCTTCATTTCCTCCTTTGCTAGCCTTTTCCTAATTTTTTTTTTTTTTTATTAAATCATAGCTGCATACATTAATGCAATCATGGGGCACCATACGCTGGTTTTATAGACCATTTGACATATTTTCATCACACTGGTTAACATAGCCTTCCTGGCATTTTCTTAGTTATTGTGTTAAGACATTTATATTCTACATTTACTAAGTTTCACATGTACCCCTGTAAGATGCACCGCAGGTGTAATCCCACCAATCACCCTCCCTCTGCCCATCCTCCCCCCTTCCTCTCTTCCCTCTCCCTCTTCCTTCTATTCTTAGGTTATAACTGGGTTATAGCTTTCTATTTAATTTCATTTTATTTTTATTATTAAATCATAGCTGTGTACATTAATGCGATCATGGGGAACCATACACTTGTTTTATAGACCATTTGACACATTTTCATCACATTGGTTAACATAGCCTTCCTGGTATTTTCTTAGTTATCATGTTAAGACATTTATATTCTACATTAACTAAGTTTCACATGTACCCCTGTAAGATGCACCGCAGGTGTAATCCCACCAATCACCCTCCCTCTGCTCATCCTCCCCCCTCCCTTCCCTCCCTCTCCCCCTTCCCCCTATTCTTAGGTCATAACTGGGTTATAGCTTTCATGTGAAAGACATAATTAGTAATTAGTTCCATAGTACATTGGATACTTTTTCTATCATTCTTGAGATACTTTACTAAGAAGAACATGTTCCAGCTCCATCCATGTCAACATGAAAGAGGTAAAGTCTCCATCTTTCTTTAAGGCTGTATAGTATTCCATGGTGTACATATACCAAAATTTATCGATCCATTTGTGGATCGATGGGCACTTGGGCTTTTTCCATGACTTAGCAATTATGAATTGGGCTGCAGTAAACATTCTGGTACAAATATCTTTGTTATGATGTGATTTTGGTCTTATGGGTATATACCTAGTAGAGGAATTATGGGATTGAATGGCAGATCTATGTTTAAATCTCTAAGTGTTCTCCAAACATCTTTCCAAAAGGAATGTATTAATTTGCATTCCCACCAGCAGTGTAGAAGTGTGCCCTTTTCTCCACATCCATGCCAACATCTCTGGTCTTGGGATTTTGTGATACGGGCTAATTTTACTGGAGTTAGAAGATATCTCAAAGTAGTTTTGATTTGCATTTCTCTGATGATTAAAAATTATAAGCATTTTTTCATATGTCTGTAGGCCATGCATCTATCTTCTTCAGAGAAGTTTCTCTTCAAGTCTCTTGCTCAGCCTGCAATGAGATCACTTGTTCTTTTCTTGCTTATATGTTTGAGTTCTCTGTGGATTCTGGTTATTAAACCTTTGTCGGAGACATAACCTGCAGATATCTTCTCCCATTCTGAGGGCTGTCTGCCTGCTTTACTTACTGTGTTCTGGCTGTGCAGAAGCTTTGTAGTTTGATCAGGTCCAAGTAGTGTATTTTTGAAGGTGCTTCAATTGCCCAGGGGGGGGAGTCCTCCTCATAAAATACTCGCCCAGACCGATTTCTTCAAGGTTTTCCCTGCACTCTCTTCTAGTATTTTTATAGTTTCATGCCTTAAGTTTAAATCTTTAATCAAGTGAGAGTCTATCTTAGATAATAGTAATTAGTTCCATAGTACATTGGATAACTTTCATCACACTGGTTAACGTAGCCTTCCTGGCATTTTCTTAGTTATTGTGTTAAGACATTTATATTCTACATTTACTAAGTTTCACATGTACCCTTGTAAGATGCACCGCAGGTGAAAGGTGTGGGTCCAGTTTCAGTCTTCTACAGGTTGCCAGCCAGTTCACCCAGCACCATTTGTTAAATAGGGAATCTTTTCCCCACTGGATGTTTTTAATTGGTGTCAAAGGTCAAATAACGGTAAGTAGCTGGATCCATCTCTTGGTTCTCTGTTCTGTTCCAGACATCTACTTCTCTTCTTTTGTGCCAGTATCATGCTGTTTTGATCACTATCAATTTATAGTAGAGTCTCAGGTCTGGTAGCATGATTCCTCCTGCTTTGTTTTTATTTCTGAGTAATGTCTTGGCTATTCGAGGTTTTTTCTGATTCCATATAAAACGAAGTATTATTTTTTCAAGATCTTTAAAGTATGACAGTGGAGCTTTAATAGGGATTCCATTAAAATTGTAAATTCCTTTGGGTAGTATGGACATTTTAACAATGTTGATTCTTCCCAGCCATGATCATGGTATGTTTTTTCATTTGTTAATGTTTTCAGCTATTTCTTTTCTTAGAGTTTCATAGTTCTCTTTATAGAGATCTTTCACGTCCTTTATTAGATAAACTCCCAAATATTTCATCTTCTTTGGCACTATTGTGAGTGGAATAGAGTCCTTAACTGTTTTTTTCAGCTTGACTATTATTGGTATATATAAAGGCTTTATATGAACTTGATATGGGCCTGTTCAACATTTCCACTTGATTCTGGCTAAGTCTTAGAAGGTGACATGCTTCTAAGTATTGGTCAATTTCCTTCAGATTTTCATATTTCTGAGAATAAAGTTTCTTATAATATTCATTAAGGATTTTTTGAATTTCTGAAGAGTCTGTTGTTATTTTGTCTTTGTCATTTTTGATCGATGAGATTAGAGATTTTACTCTTTTTTTTTCCTGGTTAGGTTAGCCAAAGGTTTATCTATTTTATTGACCTGTTCAAAAAGCCAACTTTTTGATTTATCGATCTGGTGTATAATTCTTTTGTTTTCAATTTCATTTAAATTCTGCTCTAATTTTGGTTATTTCTTTTCTTCTACTGGGTTTGGGGTTGGAATGTTCTTCCTTTTGCAGCTGCTTGAGATGTCCCATTAAGCTGTTAACGTCCTCTCTTTCTGTTCTCGTGAGGAAGGCTTGCAGTGCTATACATTTCCCTCTGAGGACTGCCTTTGCAGTATCCCAGAGGTTCTGATAATTTGTGTTTTCATTTTTGTTTTGTTCCAAAAATTTGGCAATTTCCTTCTTAATCTCATCTCTGACCCAGCTATCATTTAGCATAAAATTATTTAACTTCCATGTTTTTGTATGAGTATGCAGATTCCTATTGTTACTGAGTTCAACTTTTATTCCACGGTGGTCTGAGAAGTTGCAAGGAATAATTTCTATTCCTTTAAATTTACTGAGGTTAGACTTGTGACCTAAGATGTGATCGATTTTGGAGTATGTTCCGTGGGCTGATGAGAAGTATGTGTATTCAGTTTTGTTGGGATGAAATGTTCTGTAGATGTCTGCTAAGTTCAAATGTTGTATGGTTAGGTTTAAATCTAAAATTTCTTTGCTCAGCCTCTTATTGGAGGATCGATCCAACACTGCCAAAGGAGTGTTGAAATCTCCGACTGTTATGGAGCTGGAGGAAATCAAGTTGCTCATGTCTGTTAGAGTTTCTTTTATAAATTGAGGTGCCTTCTGGTTGGGTGCATAGATACTAATAATTGAAATCTCATCATATTGAGTATTACCCTTAACAAATATGAAGTGACTATTCTTATCCTTCCTTACTTTTGTTGGTTTAAAGCCTATTGTATCTACAAATAAAATTGCCACACCTGCTTTTTTCTCATTACCATTTGCCTGAAATATGGATGACTATCCTTTCACCCTGAGTCTATATTTGTCTTTTAAGGTAAGATGTGAATCTTGTATGCAGCAAATATCTGGCCTGAATTTTGTATCCAGTCAGCTAACCTGTGCCTCTTTAGAGGACAGTTTAAACCATTCACATTAATGGAGAATATTGATAAGTCTGGTAAAATTTTGGGTATCGAGTTTTTCGAAAGTCCAGTGGACATTTTTAATCCTTTTGCCACTGTGGAAGTGGGAGTTTGATCAAAAGTTTCTGAATGAGTTTACTTTTGTGTTAGAGGATTGGGCTGGTCATTATGGAGGACAGGTCTGAGAATATCCTGAAGAGCTGGTTTGGTTATGGCAAATTTCTTGAACATGTGAATGTCATTTAAATATTTAATTTCTCCATCATAAATGAAACTCAGTTTAGCTGGATACAGGATCTGGGTTGAAAGTTATTTTGTTTTAGGAGATTAAAAGTCTATGACCACCCCCTTCTGGCTTGAAAAATTTCAGCAGAGAGATCTGCAGTCATTCTAATATTCTTCCCTTTGTAGGTAATGGATTTCTTAAGTCTGGCTGCTTTCAGAATTTTCTCCTTCATATTACCTTTAGTGAAGTTAATTATGATGGGCCTGGGGGATGTCTTACTCAGATTGAGTCATGCTGGGGTTCTTAAATTGTCTGCTATGTGAATTTCAGAATCTTATGGCATGTCTGGAAAATTCTCTTTCATTATTTCATGGAGAAGGGCCTCTGTGCCTTGGGAGGCCACTTCATCACTTTCAGGATTCCAGTGTGGCAGATATTAGCTTTCTTCGAATTATCCCAGAGCTCTCTGAGAGAATGATCCATTTTTGCTCTCCATTTGTCTTCCTCTTTGAGAGTTTGAGAGCATGCAACAGCTTTGTCTTCAGTGTCAGAAATTCTTTCTTCTGCTTGCTCCACTCTGTTACTGGGGGATTTTACTGTATTTTTCAGATCTTTGAGGGCTGGAAATTCTTGCTTCAGTGCATCAAAATCTTTGGTGGTTTTGTCTTTAAATTTGTTAAATTCTTTAGACAACTTTTGAATTTCTCCTCAAATTTCTAATTCCGACTTTTTAATTGTTCCTCGAATTTCTAATTTCAAATTTTCCTTCAATGTATTAAATTGTTTGCAATCCAAATTCTCAATTCGATTTTGATATCTCTGCCTGCTGTTTATGAATGGGATCTTCACTTACATCTTTCGTATCTGTCTGGGGGCGGTGGGGAGGGGGTGTTGATCTATTCTGGTTATTTATGTTACCAGAGTTTTCCGCTTATTCTGCCCCATGATTATTTTACAATGTTTGAATTTTCCCCTTGTGTTTTGTTGAGGACCCATGCAGTGCTATGGCTTGAGAAAGTGAGGACCTGTTTAGTGTGGTGGGGCTAAGTGGATCTGTCTTGTTTTCAGTTGGTCTCTGTCTGATCCTAGTGAAAAAGTTACTCTGGGTTGAAGTCTCAGCTGTGGAGAAATACCAGCAATTAAGTCACCCTGCCCCCCACAGGCAACAATTGGAAAAGGAAAATCAAACCTTCCTATAACTACACACCCAGGGCACCACTTGAATAGTCCTCGGGCAATTGGATCAGTTCAAAAGGTCCAAATCAATTGTCTTAGTCAGCACCTGTCTCAGGTGGGATATTTTAAAAGGTCTCTGGCAACTGGATTGCAGGGATCTGGTGACAACTCAAAAATGACTTGCTCTAGTGCTCTCTGAAGTCAGTAGGACTCCCCTAGCAAATAGATTAGTCTGGGAAGTTTGATTCCTCCTTCTCCACCTTGCACCTCTGTCACACTCAGTGACTTATAGCCCCACAGGGCTGTGACTCAGTTTCTGTAATGAACAGATACTCTAGAGGTTTGCACCTGCCTGAATCACAAGGAAATTTTTATCTGCTCAGCTAGGCCACTGCTCTCTACCTCTATCTAGCAGGGTGAGGTGAGGCCTGACAACCTTGCGTGCTTGATGGAGGATGGGGGGTTTTCACTCAGTTCCAGCCCCGCCCTTGATTGATGTTACTGATAAAACAGAACAGAACAACTTTGCTGGAATATGTTTCTGACCCTGCTAAATTCCCCTGCAGAGGAGAAGCTGTTTTGAGTTTCCAGAACTTGCGCCTCAGGCCCTCTTTTCTCCTGCAGGTTTGTATTTGGTTAGCTGTCAGTTCTAGCCTCCTACCTTCCTTTGTCTATAGGCTGACGATCCCCTGAGTGCCGGGTGTGTCTTTGGTTCAGTAACGCGGTCCTCTGGGTCAGCCCTGCGCTGGGAATTTCCCAGCTCTGCACATGCATTTTCTAGTCCCTGTGCTCCCCTTAGGCCGGTACCACGTCAGGCATACCCTTTACTCATGGGGTCTGCGTTTCTGTCCCAGATCTGTTCTGCTCTTGTTGCTACCTGAGAAGATGCCCAGCCTCCTCTGGTTGCCTAGGAAGACAGGGGTTGTGGCTTCGGAATATTCGGGAGTGTGCTCTATTGTTGCGTGAGGAAAACAGAAAGTATATGGGATGCCAAAGACTTATCCACAGACAGAAAATGGCAGATTAGACTATGGGTAGTAATTTTGAGTGTATTCCATTAAGCTTTTTTCAGCATTGTTTTAGGTATTACATTTCCTATTTCCAACTGAACACAGTTTGCTGCTGTTACTGATATTCTTGTTCATGTGAAGTGATGAAACCATAATTATGTTCATTTACCCTTCTTGTGTATATTATAATTCTGTGAAATATTTTCTTTATGTTGATTAACCATATCAGAACTGTTTTCATAATTGGGCAGCTAAAACTCTGTGCCCATTAAACTATAACTCCCTGTTTTTATCTCTTCTCACCCCCTGCAAACTACCATTCTACTTTCTGTTTCTGTAATTTTGACTACTGTAAGTACCTCAGATGAGTAGAATCATACAGTATTTTGTCTTTTTCTGACTGTCTTATTTTACTTAACATAATGTCTTCAAGGTTTATGTAAGTTATAGTAAGTGTGTCGCAGCCCCTAGTGGCCCTTATGGCCCTGGACTCGAACACCGCTGGAAGGAGCCAGGTGTGGCATGGATTAAAAGTACCAGCTTGCAGGAGGAGGGCTAACTTTGCTTGCAGGATAGCCCCGAGCAATCCACAGTAGCCTTTTTATTGAGATAGCACAAGACAGGTGAGGGGAGTGCTAGACAATGAATGCATGCCTAAGGATCACCATGGGCTTGGGCTTTTTCTCCGCAAGGAGCACCTGTGGACAAATCTTCCGAGGGTCCGCCTCCAGCTGCAAATCATCTTGCTTTGAGGTCGTCTGGCTCTTGGTGTCCTATACAGATGTGTCAGAATTTTCTTCCTTTTTAAAGCTGAATAATATTCATTATGTATATATCTGTATATATATATATATATATGTACCATTTCACTTATCTGTTCATCCTTCAGGGGACACTTGTGTTGGTTGCATGTTTTAGCTACTGTACATGATTCTGCTATAGACATAGGCATGCAAATATCTCTTTGAGATGTTGCTTTCAGTTATTTCAGGCATAATACAATTTAGGATCATATGATAGTTGTATTTTTAATTTTTGAGTAGCTTCTCTACTTCCAGGAGCCATTTTACATTCCCAGGAATAACATACAGGGGTTCCAGTTACTCCGCATCTTCAACACTTGTTATTTTCTGTTTTTCATTTAATTTTTTAACTTTTCTGTATTTTTAATAGTTAGCCATGTTAACGAGGTGTGAGGTAATATCTCATGGATTTACATTTCCCTAATGATTAGTGATGTTTTCATATATTTATTAGTGATGTTTTGATAAAATGACCATTCTCATTTTTCTTTGGAGAAATATCTAAGTTTTTTGCTCATTTTGAAGTGGGTTGTTTGGTTTTTCATTTTCAATGTCTAGGAGTTCTCTATGTATTCTAGATAGCAGTATCTTATCTCAAGTGTGAATTCCAAATATTTTTTCCCATTCTTTCCTTCCTTATGTTTTCATAGTAGTCTAACTTCTTTTTGTCATTTTTCATAGTTATCAAGTGTGTATTTGTATAATTATTATTTTGATGATCGATTCTCCCAATAGATTGTGAATTTAATAGAGAAATGTCTGAATCAGTATTATTTACTCCTATAACTTCAGGATCGGTCTGGTTTATAGTAGTTACCATAATAAATAAGTATTAAGTGAATGAGTAAGTGAATGAATAAAAGATATGTGAGCCAAAGTTAGTGCTGTGCAAGAGGTGAGTTACCATATTAAATTGCCAAATTTAGTAAGAGAAGTATCTGGATCTATACTATTTACTCCTATAACTTCAGGATCAGTCTGGTATATAGTAGTTACCATAGTAAATATGTATTAAGTGAATGAGTAAGTAAATGAATAAAAGATATGTGAGCCAAAGTTATTGCTGTGCATGAAGGTCATTTGTAGATGATCATGCTTAGGTGCAGATAAAATCTTGGATCTTTATGCTAGACAAAAGTCTACTATTCGAAGCATATTCTTACCTAGAAACTGATAGCCTTTAGGGGACTGTGATAGTTAACTGGATCAAGGTACCTGTCTTAGTCTGTTTTCTGTTGCTTATAACAGAATACCTGAAACTGGGTAATTCATAAAGAAAAGGATTTTATTTCACATAGTTGTGGAGATTGTGAAGTCCAAGGTTGAAGGGCACATTTGGTGACAGCATTGTTGTTAGTGGGAGCTCCCCAAAGAATAATGGCCATGTAGGATATTGTGTGGTGAGGAAGCTGAGTATGCTTGTTTAGGTCTCTCTTCTTATAAAGCTGCCAGTCCCACTCCTGTGATAACCCATTAATCTATTAATGTATGAATGGATTGGGTCCACCAATTACTTCTTAAGGGCCTCATCTTTCAATACTGCGACATTAGTGATTAAATTGTTTTTGGACTCTATTTTTGGCACAAGTGTAACAAATCCTTCTACACCTCCGGATGTAGATGGGACTCCATCTATACAAATACTTATGCAGGAATCCTAAGACAAGTTATTAGAATTAAAGTAATTTTTGATTAAATGAAAAATATCTTGGCTCTTTGTTGTTTAGAGTGGTCAAGAAAATAAAAACTGTTCTATGATTTCTTCTTTAAAGATGAATCTACTGAATGCTAAAAGTTGGAGTTTACCATTGGTACCAGTAGATTCATCTAACTAAATTGCAAACATTTATTTCTTTGAGGTGAGATATTACTTGAAATTCTGTATTTTTCAGATAAATTCTTAATTCATGAGACATTGTATTATCTGAAAGTGAAATTTTTAAAATTTCCTTTTTATATTCTTCTCCAAACATTGTTTTTATAATTGCAAAGTAATCCAGTAAAATAATGGATTCTGCAATCGTATGAGATTGCATTTTCCTAGCTGTGATTTCTACAACTGTGTAACTGCACTTCTCATTGCATATTTGGTCCGTATTTTGCCTTTTTAGTATTAGTGTGTGCAAGTCATTTGAAATATTATGCCAGCTTTTCAGACAAGTGAGAATGTCTGGATTGTAAATGTCTCTTTAATTTGCTAGGAATCATAGCTTCATTTGCTAATGTTTTGCCACAAATTACACATGTGGGATGTGGTAGATTTCATTTACAACAAATGAAACCAAATGATAAATAATCTTCATTATATTTGTGAGTAATTGTTTTTAATTTAGTCGTTGATGAAGCATACTGGATAAAGCAATATTTGACACACTAGTATCTTCTCATGTTTGCTTCTTTACTAAAAACTTGTCCATTTTAATTGAATGCTATATAATAAAAATACAAAATGCCAAACCAAAAGTAATAAAATCTTTTAGTGTGAGTTTTGGAAGGGGCAGGTATTCAAACTATAGCAACATTTAATCACCCCACATAGTAGGAAACAGTTCAGAATTATACTTGGTAGGCTGATAATTTTGTCATGGATGGAAGGTCAGTGATTGATGTAACAGAATTGAGTCTTGGTGGCATGCAGTTAGAGTTCTAGTAAAAGAATAGCTGTTGTTGGAGTCTTGGTTTTTTATAGGGATCAGGTATTTATCCTTATGAGATGCCAGTTTGACACTGTGGCATTATTGAGAGTGTCATTAGTCAGAAAGTGAGTTAAACTAAGGAAAGGAGAATGAGCTCCGATGCAGAGTATCATATTTATGCTCCTATGCATAAATATCATATTCTTATTTTGGAGTAACCTTTACCACTCCCCCAAAAGACATGTGTGCATACACACACACATGCATGTACACATACACACATAATGTTTTCTTATGTAAATGATAGGTTAGCTCTTTTTCAGGTAGTCTTAACGTCTTCAACCATGTTTAAAAATGAAAAAAAATTTTACCACATTTCTTCTATCAAGTTTATAATAAGGTGGTTTCAAATAGATTCTCGACTTCTTATGTAGTATTTTTAAATGGCCTCATTTCATTTTTTGCTCTAATCCCAATATAATTTATTTTTTTCTTTTAATTTAGTGTCCCCAAATGATGGTTTCCATGCCCCCTTCTCATTTCTGCTGTCAGAATATGGGGTTTAATATGTATATATATGACTTTTACATAGTACTTCTTCAGGTATTTCCACCAAGTGGTTATTTATGAGAACTTAGTTTAATATATTTTCTTCCTATGTCTTATAAATTACCTAATTAAAAAACCAGGCACATTGTTTTTTCCTGAAACTTTTATTTTAAGTCTTATGCCATGAGTTTTCTTTCTTTTTACTTTCTTTAAAGTTCTATATTTGTGGATAATACCAAAAAATCACAACTAGTTATTGGGTATTATTAATTATAGTAAGAACTTTTATATATAACAAAACAGTTATTGGTATTGCAGCAATAATTATTCTTTAATTGGCATTGTAGTTTATCATTGTTGTTTAGCTGGCCCAGGCTGGGTTCGAACCCACCAGCCCCAGTGTATGTTGCTAGTGCCGTAACCACTGAGCTGTGGGCGCCAAGCCTGGAAGGTTTTCTTTACAATATCAATTTGTAAACAAATATGTTTATTTCTTGAAATTTTAACTCATATTTCCTGAGTTTACCTAGTTCATATTTTTTCTGCCATATATGCAAAAGCCATAATTACTTAATTTGATTAGATATTATAAGTTTTCTTTGCCTTAAAAAAAATGCCAAAGGTACATGACAGCATTGCTACCTTAATGACCACTTTTGTTTTCCATATTCCACCCTGTAGTATTTATTTTCCTCCCCAACGTAGTTAATCATAGGTTTTGGAACTAAATGCAATCTTAGTCATAATCAAATCCAGTCCCTTACTCTTCACATGAAGAAAATTGTCCACCAAAGTTTAAATTCAAGATTATATAGCTATTTGATAGCAGAATTTTACTGGAAAAAAGGTCTAGTGATTAGACCTTTAGTTATATTTCTAAATTTCCTTATTAAAACGTAATGTAAATGAACCAAATTTCTCTTAATCCAGGCTGTATAGTTTGCGGTAGTAGTAGCAATAATGACAATATTGCTAACATTCACTGAGTATTTATGTGCCAAATATACTGTTAACCACTGTCCATTTATCATTTCACTCTGTGCTCGTGTTTACTCTGTAAAGGAGCTATTGATTTATGCCCATTTTACAGATGAAAAATGGGAATAGATTAGTTTAAAAAATCAGAGGATTCATGTGTTGATTTCTCTGCTTTCCCTACAGCATTAAAGCTCAATAATTATTTCTTCTTCTTTTATCATGGATGAAATCTTAGGGAGGAGAAAACGCTTTTACAAGCTATTTTTACTTAAGAATCATAAGGCATGACTTTTAAAAAAACCCTAAAAACAAAGAGAAAAATAAAACCAGAGAGGGAAGCAGACACTAATGCTTTGTCTCTTGTAATGGGCTATAGCAACCTTAGTAACCAATAGGCTTAGCTTTTTATTACCAATAAGGCAGTGGGGACAAGTCGGGAGGAATTGGAAGTGATGTTCCACTTTTTAAAACTTATAACTTCAAAGGACTTGTGAAAAGGTAGATTGAGAAATCTGTTTTACTCTGGATTTAACATGGCCTCGATTGGGAAGGGTTGTGTGTGCATTCCTGGAGTATTTAGAATCACAACTTTGCTCATTTAGAATTAAATTTTTTGCCTAACCTAGGAACCATGAAACTGATAAGTTAAAATGTGATCCTGGGTGGGCTAGTTACATCCCTGTATATCTTGTAGTAAATAAGGATATTTGCTGATCTGTAGTAAATAAAGATATTTCCAGATCTGGCAACATATTAGAGAAAGAAAGGCATGTAAATTTATAACCCCAAATTATAAAGAATTTGAGGAAATAATTCACCAAGATCAAGAGTGAGCAGAGAACCTCCAGTGATTGAATCAGACTCCTTAGAATGTCAGATAATAAAATTATTAGAAATAGTATAAATTGGCTTTTTAAAATGATTTAAAGAAGTAGGGATTTTAGAGGCATTGAAATATTTCTTTTGGCTTGGCACCTGTAGTACAGTGGCTAGGGTGCCAGCCACGTACACCAGGGAGCTGGCGGGTTCGAATCCAGCCCAGGCCTGCCAAATGACAATGACAACTGCAAGGTGTTGTGGCAGGTTCCTGTTGTCCCAGCTACTTGGAAGGCTGAGGCAAGAGAATTGCTTAAGCCCAAGAGTTTGAAGTTACTGTGAGCTGTGACACCAGGACACTCTACCCAGGGTGACAGCCTGAGACTCTATCTTAAAAAAAAAAAAAAAAGAAGAAGTAAAAGATGGAGCTAAAAATATTAGAGAGGCAAAAGATATTATCAATGAAGACTAGGGAATTTTATAAAGAAAAATACAATTTTTGGAGGTCAGAAGTCCTTGAAAGGTTTAAATAGCAGATTAGATGGAACCAAAAACACCATTAGTGAACCTGAAGGTACTTATAAAGAAATTACCTAGAATGCAACACCAAATAGAGATGGAAATGTGAAGTACAGGTCAATAGATCTGGACACTAGAATGAGAAGGTTCTATGTGTCTGTAAACTATCAGAATGCAAAAGTGTGAGATAAATAACATTTATAGACTTGTTATCTTAACAAAATTGATATGAGATGTGAATCTTCAGATTTAAGAGTCATTATAAATCCTTCAAGCAGAAAAAAATAAACTTAAACTTCTAAGTAAACAAATTGTGATGAAACTTAAGTATGCTAAAGACAAACATAAACCTTTAAAGGCAGTTAGAGGGAAAAGAAATTAATGACATGATCTGCCAACATATATGTTAATTTTCTAGTTTTCCACACTTAATGATGAAGATGTCAAGGATACAGAAAATTATTTGTTCTTGTACACATATTTAAGGTACTGTCGTAAGGCATTTGGTATTCCCTTTTAAGCACATGTGGTCTAGTGAGTCTCCCTTTTCTGGCCGTAATGAGTTAGGATCTTCTTGTCAGAGTATATGTAGAAATACTAAATTCTTCAGTATTCTAACCAGGCTCTGCCGCTATCCACATAGGGGGTATTTCTAGTCTCTTGTACCAAGAAATGTTCATATTCCCACACTTGGAATTATAGTATAGCAATAAAAGTTAAGTAAATTAGCTTGAAATGGAATTGGTTACTTAAAGGAATTAAAAAAAAAATTTTTTTAAAGAGCATTCTTAGGTTTACAGTATAATTGAAAGGGACAGAGACTTCCCATATACTCTGTGTTCCAGTGCATGTATAATCTCTCCCCCATTTCCAGCGTCCTCCATCAGAGTGGGACATTTGTTTCCTTGATGAACCAACACTGACAGATCATAATTACCCAAGTCTGTAGTTTAATTTGGGAATCAATTATGGTATTGTACATTCTGTGGGTTTGGACTATTGTAAAATTGTGTGTATCTATTATAGTATCATACAGAATATTTCCACAGCCCTAAAAATCCTCTATGCTCTGCCTGTTTATCCTGTCTCCCAACCGTGGCAACCACTGATCTTTTACAGTTTCTATAGTTTGCCTTTTCCAGAGTAACATATAAATAGAATCATACAGTATATAGCTTTTCAGACTGACTCCTTCACTTAGTAATATGTCTTTCTGTTTCTTCCATGCCTTTCAAGCTCATTTCTTTTTAGCACAACTATTCCATTATCTGGATGTACCACAGTACATCCATTCACCTACTAAGGGATATTTTAGTTGTTTGTGTGTTTTGGCAATCATGAATGGAGTTGCTATAAATATCTGTTTGCATGTTTTCTAGTGGATGTAAAGTTTACATTCTTTGGGTAAATACCAAAGAGCATGGCTCCTAGATTGTATGGTAAGAGGATGTTTAATTTTATAAGGAAGTGTTGAACTGTCTTCCAAAGCGTCTGTACTGTTTTGCATTCCAACCCGTGGTTAATGAGAGTTCCTGTTGCTCCATATCCTCCCCAGCATTTGGTGTTGTCTGAGATTAATTCCAAAAATGTATGTCTTTTTCAAGTTTTCCAAGAATGTATGTTGTTAGCATGATAGAGACATGTAGTGCAGAGACTGTGATTCACACAACTTTGGAGTTAGAACCTAACTTTGTTTTTATTTTATACTAAATAAAACTAAGAATTATATAATAAGCAACATGGCAGAAGGTATTGATTTAAATCAAGGCATTTTAAAAATTGTTCTATCTCTGTGAAGTTGAATCTACTTGTCAAATATTTATTTGCCAGTTTTTTTTATTAAATCATAGCTGTGTACATTAATACGATCATGGGGCACCATACACTGGTTTTATAGACCATTTGACACATTTTCATCACACTGGTTAACATAGCCTTCCTGGCATTTTCTTAGTTATTGTGTTAAGACATTTATAT
>CAUYPK010031691.1:0-53479 GCA_963574355.1 Loris lydekkerianus | reverse complement strand
CAGTCGTCTTCTGCCGTCTGCTTGAGGGGGCGGTGCTTCAGCTCAGTTTTAAAGTTGTTGTTGCTAGTTTACAGTTTTTCTTTAGCAATAAATATTGAAAACCATTTAACCTACTGATTCCTCATTTATTGTAATTGTTTTGGGTATATATTTTTATTTTTGAAATTTACCAGTGGCTGCTGCATTTTCCACCTCAGCTTATACTGGAGTCACTAAGTTTTCCCAGTTTTTATGGTAAAATTAAGGGGGTCGGCTTATACTGGGGTCGGCTTATACTCGCGTATGTACGGTAAGACCTTTTCTACATCTACAATTGCATTAATCTTGTATACCCAAGGAGATATATCATATTAACATATGCTTCAAGCCTTGGGATTTACAAACTAATTATAATGGCCTCCGGTAAAATAAATACACACACGCATACACACACAAAAATGATCTTCTTTCCCCCAGGAATATTACTTCAAGTCTTTGGTTGCTACTTACTGTACACATGACACTTCGCAAAAGTATATTTCCTCTATACCAAGCCAAGAATGACACTTTTGAAACTGATTAAGTAACACAATTAATGTCATACAATATCCTAAAAATGATTGAGCTTAAAATGCAAAATAAAAGCAATTGGGAGGATTATGGCAGTTAATCATTTTAGGCATCCCTTTGAAGAATCATCTTCATTTAAAATAGAGAACAAATGGTCTTTTTACTGTTTAGTATTCATGTTGTTGGGCTGAGTTTGTTGTCTAGAATAGATGTTTGGCTATAAATGCTGTCTTCTGATTTTATTCTTTACTAATAGTGTGGTCTCGGCAACATACATATTGACCTCTTCTGTGCATTTAAAACAACTCCGTTTTGGTATTCTACATGTGATTTTGCTCAGCAGATTTGTATTATTAACATGTATATAATGGCATACAGAGCATTTGGATTATTTGCATAGGAACTAAACAATCTTATTTATTATTAACATTTAACTAGTCCATTTTGTATGTGCCTTGCTGTAACTGCCATAAAAATGAATTTAGACGTTTTTAAATTGTAAGGACTACCTATTTGATTAACACATGATTTTATTTATGTAGCATAGAACTTATAAACCCTTCCTGCATTAGATTGAGCTTCAAACATTCAATAAAACACATTCACTGTGTCCCAGATTAAATCATACATTGTTTAAAATTAATTATTCCTTTTTAATTGCATTGTATAAACAGAAATGACCTGTTAATTTAAAGAAAATCTATCAGCACAAAATGAATTCAGTCATATAAACAAGCAAGATGAACTTGACCTTGTTTGAACTTGTTTTGATGTGGCCCAGATGGTAGGCTACATGCTTGAATAGCAGGCTAAAGCTAAGGAAAAACTCATATAGCAAGATCTAGATTTATAGCCTTCTGCAAATTCCTACCTTGTATTGTCCTTTCAGCATCTGTTCTGCCGCCACTGCGGTCAGCTTCTATCTCTGGGGTCAGAGAGTCTAAAAGCACAGAAAGGTAAGAGTGACACATATTTCATTTGATTCCTTTTGTCCTTTAAAAAATGAGCAAGCAACCTGTTACTCTGGTGCTGAATTAAAATTACAAAAATCTTTTGTTATCTTTTGAAGGTTGAAGAAAAACTATAACCGTAAGAGTTTTCGGAAGATTGAACAGATAAATAAGTAATGCAACAGTGCTCATCAAATAGGACAGGGCGTGGGAGGCTTTCAGATTAATATTTTATCATGTTTCAGTACAGGTACAATTTGTTAAACGGAGAAGCAATGCTGGTTCCCAGACAGCAGAGTTAAGAACCAAAACAGTAGAAGCGCGGCATTTCTTCCAACAAATTCTTTCCATCATGCTTTTGGTTACAGACAGAGTTGAATGAGACGTAGAAATACACAAAACCGCACGTCTAAATGGTCCTTTGACTATTACGAGGGAAAGTTAACCATGCATAACTTACCGTTCAAGACCCTGAGACTATCTGTTGAAGCTGCCTGTTTTAGTGTCTGTTCTGCTTGCTCACGCCGTTTCGTCTCAAATTCAAGCGCTTCCTGCAATTTTCTCTTTGCCTTCTTCTCCTTCTTTAGCCTCTTCTGAACAATGGCTAGAAAAGAGTATACGTACATGACTACTTCTTTAATCTTTACAGTGCTGCTCATTTACAATTGGTCTATGTTCTTTATATTATTTATTTGGTTTTCCCGTGGGACTGAGTCAACCTACAAAGAGGAACTTTGAAAGAAACCACTTTTGCCTACAATAATTTTCAGTAAAACATCCAAGGAGCCATTTTTTAAAATTTCAGCCTTGAACTATTATATTACAAGAATCGCTTTAATTGTTATCTGTAAAGATAAATTTAATAGGAAACTAATTTTAGTAAATATTTGTATTCACTGCTAAAGGAAGCTTAATGAAATAAATTTTGTGACTTAGTTTTCTGTCCTTGAATCAGAATAGTGCAGAGTCATTTAAACATGCAAACCTTTTATGAACATGGCTATCTTCTTATGAGATCCCAGTTTTAAATAGCAAAGGGCATTTCTCTTACAAATGCTTTGGAAAAAAGGCTAAACTAGATCTGCTTTTAGTAATTCTTTCTTAAAATTTTAGAAGATGCATTAAATATTTTTTTACATATTAGAATCAAACTGTAATACTCTTAGTCACTGTTAACATATCTACATAGAAATGATTTTATTAGGATAAAGTTATAATTTTCTAGGGCAATTTCTTCACAATAAATACATAGCACACTATAAAATACTTCAAGAAGATTGTTATGCTTTCACTCTGCAGAAATCTGGTGGAGTATAAAATCTCATTGCTAATGATAATGTACTACTGATAATAATAATAATATGCTTTTTATGTAAAAATGTCGATTACAATACAGAAAGTCAATTATGAAATATCTTTCTCCTACTTGACAATTGAAATGTTTATACAATATAATCAATAAACAATAGCAAATCAATGTTTTTTTTTTCCCAAAATGTATTTTAAATATATTTTCAGCCTGATAATTGCTTAAATTTTTACCCCATATCTATGGCAACTAATCCAGCATATATGTGTTTTTCTTCAAAATCACTATTTCAGAGTATTATAGGAGTACAAACATTTTGGTTACATAAGTTGCTTTGGTACCATTTAAGTCAGTTCTAAATGTGCCCATTACCTAGACAGAGTGTATTGTACCCATTAGGTGTGAATTTATCCATCCCTACCTCCTCCTCCCACCTGTTTAGATTTGATGAGTGTAATTTCTATATGTGCACATAAGTGTTAATTGAAAAATTCCAATGTAATAGTTGAAAACATGTTATTTTTTCCCCTTTCTTGTGATATTTCACTTAAAAGAATGGTATCTAGTTCCATCCAAGTTGTTCTAAAGGTGTTAGTTTACCTATGGCTGGGCAGCACTCCACGGTATACATATACCACATTTTGGTAATCCACTCTGTATTGACGGGGGAATTGGGTTCTTTCCACATCTTTGCAATCATGAACTGTGTTGCTGTGAACACTCAAGTGCACATATCTTTTTTATAAAGTGTCTTTTTTCTCTTAGGGTAAATACCCAGGAGTAGTACTGCTGTATTGAAGGTTAAGTCTACCATTAGTTTTTTGAGGAATTTTCTCACTACTTTCCATAGAGGTTGTGTTACTTTGCAGTCCCACCAACAGCGTATGAGTGTTCCTATCTCTCCACATCCATGCCAATGTCTATTGTTTTGGGCCTTTTTGATAAAAGCCATTCTTACTGTAGTTAATTGATATCTCACTGTGGTTTTGATTTGCATTTCCCCAATGATGAGAGATGTGACCAAAATAATTTTTAATGATTGATAACTATCAATCATTATCCAAAATTTTTAATGGTTGATAACTAGCAATCATTATCCACCATTTTTAATGGTTGATAAATATTGTAGATGTCAATGTCACAGAATCACTACAAGAAAATTCTTGTTTGTCATAAAAAGTAATCATTCTAATTTTACTATCTGATTTCTTACCACTAATTAAGAATGACAATATATTTATATAATGCAATATTTAGTCAAAGCATAAAGTAATAGATAGTAATGGTTCAAGTATTTTGGTTTTAATTTCCAATTTTCACATACACATTTGTATTATTATTAATATTTTAATTTGGCAGCCAATTAGCTTGTTGATGGGTGCTGTCTCATACATTTTCTAAATTCTTATGAGAAAATAAAACTAATTTCAAACAAATGCCAATTTTCTTTAGGAGTGTGAAAATCATATGCTTACCTTAACATACTTACTTTATTACTATTTTCCTTTCCAAAGATTATTATTTATAAGCCTCTTTGAAAAGAAATAGTAACTTCTGAAATATTTATTTGGATTTTGCATCCTGTGGCTCTAACAGCTCAATACCCAGTGGACTGCCATTGACTTCTGTGTCTTTCTATGTGACTGAACCAAATGGGACTGCCTTGTTCTCTTTTCAGGGCAATCCACTGCTTTGATAGACATGTTCATAATAGGTAAGTATTGATAGTTGTTGCCTTTAATTTACTGTTCATAATTAATTAGAAGAGAAATTCATGGTGTGATCTGTGAATGTTTTGCCCTCTAGTGGTTAAAGGAATAAAACAAAAATGTAAATCCTCCCAACAGGTTTTAGCCAACAAAATTCTGAAGGCCTTTCAATTAATCAGAGAGACTGATCAAGAGCTCTTACTTTATCAAGAGCTTGCCTTTAAGTCTTTTAAAAAAGGCTCAACAAAGCCAAGTAAGAACAAAATCAAGACATGGCTACCTCATGGAAGATGGCTTGATGGGTTGAACTTTTTAACCAAACTCCTTTTTACGTGGAATACATTCATCATCAATGTTTATCTTGTTTTGAGTATTTTTATACCTAAATCTATGTAAAGTCACATAATTTAGGAATGTGATATCCATCTGGGGTTACAGGTCCTAACTGACCTCATCCTATGAATTCACTAGCTGTTGCTGCGTAATAAATAATAAAACAACCTGATAAATGCTGCTAGTTTTAAAAGTAAGAAAAGAAACAATGTTTTTTAAATTACCATATCAAATATATAAAAGGAGAATATTTATATCAGATACTTAGTAAATTTGATAAAGGAAGTCCCACCCACTTTCTAGCATATTTAGAAAAATCTTATAGTTGAGTCAAAGGGAAATTGGTTATAAAGATGTTGTTCAAAATCTTACAAAAAAAATAAATGTACAAATATGAATGACCTTCAAAATTATCTACACATTTACTGTACAGTGTGTTAAAAGAAGCAGTTCCCAGATCAATAATATCATCATTTTTACCCAGTAATAATTCATTGTCTGTTTCTACTCTGTGCACTTGACCTTGTTGTATAAAAATGAGACATTTGGAAAGAAAACTATACAAATACTTAACTTTGGTCATCAGTCTTAAGATTTCAGTTGTCAAATATCTTATTAAACCTGGTTGGCTTGAATATAAGTATTTTCTGTTTTCGCTTTATAACTTTATATCTTAAGTTTTTCAAAGGGCAATTGTGAATGAACATAAAACTTCTCAAGGTTATCATCAGAACTCATTCTTATCTTAAAGGATATAATTTTGTTAAAATCTAGGAGTGATAAAAGTATATAATTAATAATATAATGGTTATATTTAAAATTCTGTCAGATAGAAATAGAAAACATATACTTTGAAGATTAAGAAATATAATCAGCCCAGGATTCAAATTCTACTCTGAAGTTTTGCTACAGGTAAATTAACAAAAACAAAACAAAACAAAACAAAAACTCATAGTTGCAAAGTGAATCACCAAACAAAATATTATTATGTTTAACATTTTATATGAAGTTTTAAACTTATTTGGAAATACCTCTATTCTTTTGCTCCATAGCCAACTGCTTCTCAAGTGTTTCCCTTAGTTCTCTTTCCCTTAAAAAATCCATCTTCAGCTCTGTTTTTTCCAGTTGGACCTGTTTTTCTTGAGCTCTGGCATTATCTATGGCAACTTTCAAGAGTCCCTGTACAAAGAAGGTATTCAGATTGATAATATTTTGGTACAAAGCATACTCCATTCACTACTTAAAAATGTTTGAAAAGAGAATAACCCACTTGTCAAATTATTTAATTCTTACATATTCCCTCTGCACACAGTAGGCCAAATGCCACACTAAAGCACCAAACTTCTCCTTCTAATTAAACTACTTTAGGAAGACAAATATTTATGGCATGCAGGTCCAACTGCTTTTAATTGGAATATATGGATTCAAAGCTAAACAAGGGCAGCACATAAGTGTGCCTAAAAAATAACTGAAAAGAAAATTAGGCTGACATTCTCCTGTAAGTACACCTCACATGGATTATGCAACCTCCCATAATTTTGGCGGTACTCACCTTTCTGTTTGGAATTCATTCTCCTACTCCCTACCAAGATTACACTAGCCACAGTGATCTTCTTTTGCTTGCTCAATGAAGCCGTTTGTTTTTTTCCCCAAGGTCTCGTCTCTCCTGTTCCCTCCTGAGTGCTTTTCCTCTAGATCTTCCCATGGCTCACATTCTCATTTCATTCCACTTTTGCTCAAAATCACCATTCAAGACAGGCTTTCTCTTACCATCCTTTCCGGAATAGCTTTTTAGATGTATCGTGTTACTCTTCTCTTAAAATTCTTCATAGCATTTATCATGAGGGACTATTGCTGTATATTTATTTGTTTACTGATTTATGTTGTATTGCTGCCAGTGAAATGTAAGCCCTCTGAGGCAGGACATTTTCTCTGCAGCACTGTGTCCCTGGACCAGAGACTACAGAGTGCCTAGCGTATACTAAGGGAAAAAAAACTTGGTGGCTTAGGAGCGCATTATTTTTTAAAAAGTCATTCCAGATAGTTGCAATCAATGGAGAATAACTTTTAGAAAACTATTTGACACCATAATTGAAAAGAGCATATGGTGAAAACGAAATGTATTTGTTCATACCACTGAGTAAGAGATTTGACTTACTGTGTGCTTTTAAAAAATTCAACAGTAGAGATGTTCAAGAATGAGATTATGAACATAAGCTGAACATATAAAAAGCATTCTGTATATTTTTTTCTCTTAAGATACTTTAGACCAAAGTTACTAGTAAAAATTGGAGATGTAACTTCTATTCTCTTCAGTTCAGCAATACAAAATGCCTTGGTGTGTGATTATCAGAGATTGAAATTTTCAATTGAAATTATAGATGAGATGGAAGGTGATGTCATTTGCAGATCTACTGGAGGATGCGACCTCCAAGCAAGAAACATGGTGCATTTTGAATTGGGAATTTCAACTCCAGCTTGACTTGTGAGTGCAATGAAGATATAGTCTTACATTAGCCCATCAATGTGGCCTATAGCATTGTCATAAGCTATTTTTATGTTCTATCAAGCACATATAAATTATTTCATATTTGTTATACGTGTACCTGACCCTGAATTTCCTGGTATAATTCTTATGACATGAAGCAAGCCAAAGTAGAATTTGTACATGGCAGTCTGCCCCTCCCTACTCTTTTGTTGTTTAACAATAAAACATAGCTGCTAAGGAAACTGCCATCTTAACTCAGTTCAGTAACATTTCTGCATAAGCGTCTTCTTCATCAGGAACAAACAATTAGTAACAAATGAAAGAGATCATTACATCAAGTGCCCTTTTAGATCACCCCAATTAAAACTTTGGTTTAGCTGTATTTTAATTCTAAGATACCAAATTCTAATTTTCTGCTCTGATTGCTCTTGTTGACTTATCTTTGAAAGATGTACTCTCTGTGCAATGTCTAGAGATTATTTAGCAAGATGCCAATGTTGGCATCACTTAATGTGTTGATTGGCTGTATTATCAGTAGCTGTTTAAAATAAATTACTATTAAACTATTATTGTCCTTGGCTGACAAAACACAATATTTTGGTGTTCTTTAAATCTGAAACAATCATTATGAATAAACATGTTGAATAATGTTAAACCGCAACTCTAATTTGTGTAATTTTATATTAATATTCGCTGTAAAGAATGAAGTTGCTGAGAGCATTTATGTTTACTGTTTCCTTTTGTTACAGTGGCTGCTAATGTGGAGAATGGTAATACATTACCTTTTCCTGATGATTATGTCTGAAAAATATTAGCTTTTAGGATCCAATACTCTCTAGAGACTACTTATAAGCTATATAAAATTAAATTTAATTTTTAGACTTTAAATCAGTGCACATCAGTAGGAGTCCAGCGTGAACAAGAATCTGTTCTACAGCCAAACTGATAACATATGCAAGTGACAGCTCTGCTTCACGAAATACAGAAAACCGATTAAATTTCTATGCAGCAGAGGGCTGGGGAAAGCAATAGGAAGTAGTGTTCACAACAGCTACAAATCATTAGGACATCATTTTTACCTTCAGTGATAATAGTACTTTCAGATTTGTGTTGTTTCTGTAAATTTTCCAGGTAGAGAATATGCAAAAGGTCACAGTAAACTCCGGTTCCCACTCGGACATGCAGTATCCAGCAAAATGCTTGGCGACAATGTGAATCACGGTAAGGAATAGAGGGTTCAGAATGTGAATTTTTCTCCAAAGAAAGGTCGAATTTCAGGACAGTGAAGTTGGATAATGACAATTCTCAAGAAAGACATTTTAAGCTTAATCTATGGCAGAGCAATGGTTAAGAGACAAGAGTTGATGGACCTCCAATTTCTTTTCTGTAAATGAAGCATGATTTCATATAAAAGACAAAAGTTTTTATTTCCTAAAATGATCTACTTTGTAAATTAGGTCATTTTCATCAATTTTTTTTTTTCTACTGAAAAAAATGATTTTTTTTTTTAGTGGAAAAAGGTACTATAATAGATCTACCAATGTTTCTACTATTTATATAGCTTAGAAAGTATAAATATCTGCTTATGTAAGAGAATTTCAAGAAATGTTGGTAAGAAAGAAATATTTCTCCTTTCTGCCTCCCTTCTTTCCTTCCGCTCTTCCCTTTTGACACAGCCTCTCACTCTGTTGCCCAGGATAGAGAGCCACGGCATTACCTGCCCTCACATTCCTTGGTTCAATTGATCTTTTGGCTCAGCCTCACAAGTAGCTGGGACTACCAGGAGCCCTCCAAAACATCTGGCTAATTTTTCTATTTTTAGTAGAGAATAAGTCTCACTCTTCCTCAGGCTGCTCTCAAACTCCTCAGCTCAAGAGATGAGAGATCTTCCCACTTTGAACTCTCAGAGTGCTAGGATTATGGGCTATGGCGTGAGCCATCACGCCCAGCCAGACGAATAAGCGGGTAAATCTCAGAGGAAAAGCTTACTCGACCCATGTTTGAATTTTATAAAAATTTATTCCTGGATTAGATGATAGTAGGTACCTCAAGTGTCACTGAAACTTAAAATTTGTGTTCAAGAATGTATTTCTTCTAAAGAGAGTAAGATCCCCTAGTGAAGAGAATCTCATCAATCACTATTCTAAACAAACATTTTAAAAAATGATAAAAACCAGGGCAGCACCTGTGGCTCAAAGGAGTAGGGTGCCGGCCCCATATGCCAGAGGTGGAGGGTTCAAACCCAGCCCTGGCCAAAAAAAAAACTACAAAAAAAAAAAAAAAAAAAGATAAAATGGAGGTCCAGAAGGACCTGGTGACTTATTGAAAATCACAAATGGACTATTGATTAAGCTTAGATCAGAATGCCACACATAGTCAATCATTTTTAAAAAATTCTTTTAATTTTCCTTTAGTCTCATTTAAGGATGAAAAGAAACAATATTCCTTAGAACAAGAAACTTTTGTAGATTTAAAAAAAAAAAAGTACAGCATAAAGTGACACATTTTCACACAAGCTCTTGCAACAGAATAAGACATCTATTCCCAGCTTAATGTTATGGCTATTGTTCCCTGATGTCCGTATATGACAGACTTCCTATTACAGAGTTCTCTCGGGTATAAAGTCATCATGTGATTCAAATGATTATGGGTGGCCATACAGCAACATGGCTCTGAGATCAGCCTGTGTGGATTTAATTCCAGATTCCTCCACCACTGTGTAAGTCTATCTGCCTCTTATTCCCCTATGTAAAATGAGGATAACAATGAAATCTACTGTATGTTATCATAAATATGAATCAATGCAGTATTGTATATAATTAGTATAGATACAGACACATTAGGATTGTTCATTAAGTATTTTACTATCACTTTTATTGCATCTGATATAGATTAATAAATATAGTATATAGTTGAAGTTTTAAGGATATTATTGGTAGTCTCTTCATTACAATAATAGCTTTTTTGTAATTTTTAGGATTTCCTTTCATAAATTGATAATGAAAAAAGTAGAGAAGACTCAAAATACATAATTAAGATTAAAAAAAAAACATAATGTAAGATTTATACAGACAGATACATATGACAGCCTTCCTAGATTTTGAAGTCAAGGTCTTCATTTCTTGGGGTTTTTGAAAAGTTTTCTCCTATTACTTTTGTCTTATATCAAAATAATTAAAATCAAGTACTAATAATGTAAAGTGAGCAAACTATTAGTTTCTTTAAAATTTACAAACAATAGAGTGAAATTACTGGCGATGCGACTGAAATGTAAAGAGTTGAAGAGGGATGATTGGAATAGTCCTGTGCTACATATGATGTTTCAGTACTTAACAAAATGCACGAATGGTGATCCTATAAAATACGTTTTACTGTACCCTTTCTGTGATTGCACATGTTTAGATACACAAATACTTACCATTATGTTACAACTGCCTACAGTACTCAGTGTAGTAACAGGTTTGTAGCCCGGTAGCCACAGGCTATGCAGTGATGAAATGGCTTAACCATACCTTTTTCAGAAGGGGACACACGACCGTATCTGAGTCTTACAGTTTTTTCTTTAACTTCTTTCTTCACATACAGAAGCAGAGAATATTTCTTAGATAAGTATGGTTGTATTATGCCCATTTATCACACTGTAGTGAAGCAGTGTGTGACTGCCATTTTTTATATCACTTTTAAGGCTTCCTTGTTTGCTGAATTCCTCTGTCTAGCCAAATTGTAGTAACCAAACTCCTATCACATATCCCCTGATGGCAAATATCTTCAGTGCTAACTTCATCCCTAACTAAATTTTATATTCTCTAACTCTACTATACATTTCCACTTTTCACTTACTTAACCATTCTTATTTTAATACTTGTAAGCCATTTTTAAACTCCTGTCTATAATAAGGTAGATAAACAAAGTAAATAACTATCTAACTATCTATATTTACTAACAAAGTAAATAACTAACTTACTATCCTGTGTATTATAATCAGTCTACTTGTAATTTACAGTATAAAAACTCAGATGGAGGACAGTGGTTAGAGTTATCCTTCAAGATATTCAGGTGGGGGTGCAGTGGCTCACACTTGTAATCCTATCACTCTGAGAGGCTGAGGAGGGTGGATTGCTTGAGCTCACGAGTTCCAAACCAGCCTGAGCAAAAAAATGAGACCCCCATCTCTACTAAAAATAGGAATATTGAGGCAAGAGGATCACTTGACCCCACAGTTGGAGGTTGCTGTGAGCTACGATGCTATGGCACTCTACCCAAGGCCAACAGCTTCAGACTCTGTCTCAAAAAAAAAAAAAAAAATTATTCAAGTAGTATCCAATGTTCAAAGGTGGTACATTTAAGCAATTGATGCTAAAATTTTAGTCTTATATAAAACTTCACAGAGAGTTATCCATGGACATGGATAGTGAAGAAGCCATAAGAAATACTGACACATTAAAAAACAAACAAACAATAAAATTCCATGTAAAATAAATTTATAAAGTTCTAAAAGCAAAAATGTAAGTTTATACATATACCTCAGTAAAGTGAAATTATTATCATTTACGTATGTAATGTAAATATCAAATACTGAAATGTATTTATCACTTTTAAGTTCTACAACACTCAAAGTTCAAGAAAGCAAGTGGTTAACAAAAATCTGGTGCCCAGTTTTTAATATATATGTAAATTTTATAAATTTAAATATTTAAATATAAAAATAAATTTGTATATGTGAATACAGTATTTACCTGCAGGTTTTCTTTTAAAGCACAAAAAATTAATATTTATAAAATTTAATTTAATGATGTCATGGCGGGTACATATATAGTGATCACTACAATTTAAGAAATTCGGAATTGTTGAATCACAGAGTATCATGGTATTAAATTATTGATTTGTTAGGACAATAACACTTTAAACACATTACTTTAAATGGGTTTTTTAGTCAATGATTTTAATAAAACATAATATATCTTCAAAGGAAATATGGCTTTATACTTCACCAAAGTATTTTACCATTTTGACAGAGGCAAAGAACCCCATTTTATATATTTGCAACTGCAGAGGAAATTGAGGTAGGCAGAATGTAATGATCCAAATTAGAATTTGAACAGCAAACACATTTTTAAACTGGATGCCTAATAATCCAAGGTCATGATTATTTCAACATTCCATACCTTTCCTAAGATATTATGATAACCCAATAAATGTGGCAATAATAAAAGAGTTAACATCTACAACCTTTTAGAAAATGATGTGAAATCATTACCAATCATGAACAAATGTGTCCGTGCACTTGTACGCAGAACTAAGATATTAATCTTTATTTCATCTTATGTTCACATCTGTGCATGCATATACATATACATTAAATATATCATGTAAATATATAATTGCGTCTATATCTGAACATACATACATGTAAGATTGAAGTAGATAAACTTAATTTAGTTTTAACAAAGCATTCATTTTATAGGTATTCTAACTTTATCAGACCCAGATCCCTATAATTTGAGACTAAATATAATTTAGTTGATCTTTACTGTCATCCTATCATTAACTCTTCCAAACTATGTCTTCAAAGCATATGGTTGGAAAGGGCAGTATATAAATCCAGAGCCATTTTCAGTAAATAAAGTATTTGCCTAAAACCTGCACATTTTAAAACCAAAGATTTTATTTATTTATTTATTTACTTATTTGGTAAGAATAATTACGCTATGAGGTGATGTGGATAATATTCATAGTCTTTATATTTCTGGTTCAAGGGTTTGGATGAATACTCCTAAACTGACAGTATTTGACTTTTACACATTGTGGTCACACATGAGCTAAGAGTCCCTCTGTACAGCCCACTGTTCAGATCAGCATGGCGGTTTGCACCAATGAATTTCAGGGATGTTTTCTCTGCGGAAATTGAAACTAAATTCTCACTGGCCTAGTTAAAGAGATTTTTCTTTGCTTCATAAGGAGCTGCATACAAAAGAAGACAATTTGCTCCCTTAGTTTTTAGAACTTAAATTCAGAACTTAAATTACCAAATAGTTTCTGAAAGTATTTGACAAGAGAAAATTCACTAAAAGCTCTACCTCTTAGAAAACAATGAAGGTAAAAATTAAGGGAAAAAAAACTTATGTTTAGTCCAAAATATGATCAACTATTTGCCATGATTAAACTGAGGCTAGATTGCTGATTTATTTCAATTACGGACATATAAAACCTTAAACCTTAAAGTTCAATACAGTTTTGGAGACTCTAATTACATTAGTATTAAAAATGCCATATTTATAGATGAGAAGATATGTTACATTAAAGGCCTCTGTTATTTCCTTGAAGAGGTAAATAAAATTAATTACATTTCCACTGGGAGAAAGTTTAATAAGATAGAATATGTGTACAGAAAAATGTCACTGAGGATGGAGTGTTAGAGTAAAAATTTTTTTTAAAAAATCATCGGTAAGCCTGTGCCTACCACTTGGAAGTTACTTCACATAAGGAGAACTTGATAACAAAACTCTCCATCTGGGGCCCACATGACCAGTTCATGTGTGGGCAAGAAAATTCTGCTTTCTTCTATCCCAAACACTCTTATTATCTTGGCTCCATGTGCTATGTTATTGTTAACTGCAAGTATTTTTGATTCATAATGTACTGTTCATAAAATATACATCCTGAAGACCACATAGGGAATCCACAGAAAGTTTGGACGGGCTTTTTGAAGTCTATTCTTTGATGAAACCGTATTAATTGAAACAAACATTTATAAAAGAAAAGGATTCTTTATTCTATATTAGACATGTTTTAAAGGACTAAACAATCATTTCCTCTCTGGAAGATATTTATTAGAATTAGCATGTTGTGCTTTGGTCAATCAGACAAACTTAAACAGCTAAATTCCTCCCATTAGTCGGCAGTCAAGAGACTGTTCAGGCAGAATAATTTTCAAATGCCATGCCATTTTGTTCATAGTCTTTCTTATAGCTTAATATACATATTCTAAACCAGTTCGATTAGTGTAGCAAGTTTAAAATCTGAATTGCTTGAAAAAGTTTAATATCCTAGTCAGTTGATTTAATGAATGGATTAAATTGGAATATTATGAATTTGGGGAAAAAAATCTAGTGCTGGGTTCCCCACGTTTCTTTTCCTTCAGATTACAAAAAGGCCTACCTGTATGTTAGTCAGAAGGGTCTCTATGGAAGACAATCCATCAGGAAACAGAAAAGGAGATGGAAAACCTGGAGGTAGTGGTTGTCCATGCCCAGTTAGAGAAAGTTTGTCAAGGCTGTCTCTTGCGGTTGGTGTAGAAAGCGGGGTCTCATCTGTATGTGATTGAAACAAAAATATAGAACAAGTTACGCTTGTCTGTTTTTATTAGACCTCAGTAATGGCTTCCCTAGTGGTTTCCAGAACATTTATTGCAAATTGGTTCCTGCTATCAGGAGAAAATGCTTTCTGCTGAATTTTCTTTAATGAAAAAGCTGTGGAGATACAAGAAGATAACATTAACGAGTAACTTTATAAGCCTTTTAAATGCAGTCTCTAATGAGACTGAGTTTACAGTGCCATAGAATCTTTTTAAAACAAATATTATCTCATATATAGTTGTGATAATATATTCAGGCTGACTTTATGGGCACCTTCCCAATTATCTCATTTTAGTTTGTTCTCTTTGGATTGACAATAGAATATTTTTAAAGCTTCATAGAATAGAAAGGCTTTGTATATTATGATGTTTCCTTCTCAATTAACCTCTCCTGCACATTGATGATTTGTTCAAATATATTAATACGGAATTTACAAAACAATGTACCGTTAAAATCTTTCGTTTCACATCTAAAATGAAAAACTGGAATTGAAATGTATTTTTTCTGAATTATAATGAAATTGTTCGTTTTCATTAAAGCTAACCATCTACTACTTCTCCCCTGAAAATCTTTCACCTCCATATTGAAAAACCATAGCCTTTATACATAAAAAAGGGAGTCTAAAGACTGAGTGATAAACTTCTATAACAATATTTAGAAAATCAAATTAAAAACCTCTGAGATAAATGAGTCTATTTTTTCCTGAATAGTGTTCAACATTTTAAGCAATTTAGAGTAAGGCCCCAATACAGATACTTTTTACTCTCACGCTAAAGTCTTTTTCTTCAATTCTATAGCATGTATCCATTTTACAGTTTCATTTAAGACAGATACAAGTTATGGCTTATTTTCGTTTATTATAACCACAGAGAAAATTTTATTCATGGCAGGATTCTCCATTTTATAAATATTTTCATATTTCACCCCAGGAAAATTAATCAGAGCAATGTATTTGCACAGTCCTGATAGTATCTCTCAATTTTGCAAGTGGCTAAAAACTTCAGCCCACTTGCCTTACGCTTATAATTTGATTTCCCTGTTCTCCCCCATCATTCTTTTATTTTTCATTACAACACCTAACCACACAACACGTTTTCCAATTACCTCTCTCTGGGGCAGAAATATTACAGAAGCTGCCGCACTTCCCTGTCCCTCACGAATGTCAGAACAAGTTAAATCCATCTCCCTCACCTCTCTCTATTTCCGGTTAATGAACCAAAAGGGAAGGAAGGTTGGGGAGGAGAGGAACAGGCACAGACCTCCTGTTAACCACACTCACTCACTCACTCCTCTGCAGTTTCTCCTTCTACTCCTGCCTCTGCTAACTTGCTGAGACAGATGACCTCAGGCAGCAGCAGGTACAAGAAGAAGAAACAGAGTCAGCAACTAAAGTGAGACTCACAGTGTTGTTTTTTTTTTTTTTTTAACACACTTATCGCCAGGGTAAAAAAAAGACTGCCTCATAGGGGTAGAACGACAGCATGGCTAATGTAAGCAAGGTGATCTTGGACGCCATTTACTTAGGTATCATAAATTACCCCTCTAAACCAAGGCTGCGAGTGTTTTCTCATAATAGCTGTGAAAAGGCACTTGTTAAACATCTCTGTGCATGTGAAATTGTTTAAGAATGGAGAGCAATATTTTTTGATCAGCATCACCTTAGCTGTCACATGCTAAAGAAAATGTGGCTTAATAGATCATGGGGATAATAATTGCTTGTCTCTTGGAGAAAGGCATAGAACCAGATGAACACCTGAGGTTGCTTTCAGCTTTAAAATCTATGATGCCCCAATTATTAAAAACTGTCCAAGAAAATAAAGAATCATATGTATGTATACACATACACACACATTTGGTTACAAGCTCCATCATCCCCATGATTACTTGATTTAACTTTAGTCCAACTGACTACATTTGGCTATTGTGTGAATTAAATCATTCATGATGCATACGTTTCTATAGCCAATATTTACTTAATACAAACAATGTGCTAGACAGAATGCTGGAAACACAAGCATGGCCTCTGGAAGCTCACGTAGATTAGAGTGAGTTATCTCAATTGTTTAATAGCTAATTCGTATAATTAGTAAAATATTTTGCCTAATTTCATTACTTCTTTAGATACTTCATTTATTACTTCTTTAGATACTCCATTTAGTGTAGAGTTAAAATTTCTCTGTAAATGTGTGTGTGTGTGTGTGTACATGCAAACATACATTTCTTTCAATGGTCCCTCTACTTCCAGCTATATCAGAATAGATTAATATTTGTTACAAACTAATTAGATACATAAATTTATCATTTTACACAGTGGAGATACTATAATAGACACTTTAACTCAATACATGGGTAAGAAGTAATCAGATGTAGGATAGAATGAGTGCTTAATAAATGAATGCAGGATCATTTTTAAGATCAATACACATTGTGGAAAGAAAAAAAGAGTCAAACTAATCAAGATCAAACAAACAAACAAAATATTCCTTTGGGGCCGCAAGACCATATTATCAGAGAAAAAGTTGTCATCTTATGGCAATTAACATCACAGAAAGCCTCATTAATTATTCCTACAAAGATTGTAAAATTGGGAACATGGTTCTTTCCTTTTGAAATAAAAATGACCTTTAATATCCTAAATGTACTAGGAAGATTAAAGCAAAAGTTTGAGAGGCCAGACAAGGTGGAAGACTGGTTTTCCAGTCTTTCCACAACATGGTTTTTGATGACTTCAAAAAGTACATGGTGAAGAAACCCACTTTCACAAAATGCCTTACTGCGACTTGACATATCTGTCCATATTTTTTTAGCGTAATGCCACGATTTTCAAATTATTTTAGCATTTGACAATAAAATCCGTTTTATTCCTAATTTTTTTTTAAAAATGCCCCAATTATTTTTAAAAAATTATTTTAAACTTATGTAAAAGTTGTAAGAGTTGCTCAAGGATCTCCTACATACTTCTGTAGTGTGTTAAATACTGCCTCCCCCACCACCCCCATATATTACTATACAACTGTGCCTAATTCCTGACACATTATTTCTAAAAACAATTTTCACAGAAGTGATTGAGTTAAAGATGCTGAGAGGAGGAGACCATCCTGGATTTAGGATGGGCCCCTAAATCCTATTCCAGGGGTCCTTACATGGTAAGACAAAAGCAGGGGGGAATTGGAGAGAGTTATTAAAGAAACACTGAGAAAAGGAGACAAAGTGAAGGTGAGATAGATGTTGGACAAACACCAGAAGCTACACGGGACGAGGAACGCATTTCCCTTTGTAGCTCTTGGAGGTTCACTTCTGCTGACACCTTGACTTTGGACTTCCGTTCTTCAGAACTGTGAAAGAGTGAATTTATGTTGTTCTTAAGCCACAAAGGTTATGGTAATTTATTAGGCCATCCCTATGAAAATAATGCAACTTCAATTCACTGAATGTTTACATGTCATCACTTAAAAAATCCTTTTCTCTCTCCCTCTTTTGTTCTGTATATTTGTTTTTGTGTGTATGCTGGGGCAGTATGTATGTTTGAACATCATGACCTATTAAACTTTTGGACAGTAGTGTGTATTTCCTAAGTACAAGCACATATTCTTACACAGCCACAATACAAAATCAGAAAGAATAACTTATGCAAAATGCTATTGTTTAATCAAGAACCCACATTGTGATTTCATCATTTTTGAGAAGCTAGTAAATAGTTAATTAATAATTTAATGTATGTGACGAGTACTTAATGAGTATCTGTGGAGGCATGGAGCAGTCTGTGAGATGGCCTGGGATGTGTCCTGTTACTCACTGCATCCAGTCCATTGCCCATGATCTATCAAATAGAACATAGCAACTGTGATGGGATGTCACTTTAGAGATTTGGTTATAGAAAGTCTGTAGCTTTCATTTCTCTCCCCTTTCTCATGCATTACTCTCCATAGGGTAAGCCAGTTGTTCTGTCATGAGGCAGCCCTATGGACAGGTGGACATGATAAAGGCCTGCGAGCCAACTTCATGAGTTGGCCTGAAAGCAGATTCCCTTTGCTCCATCAACCCTTTAGATAAGGCTTCAGCCCTGGCTGATAGCTCGAGGGTAGCCTGACGAATTCAGCTAAGAATTCAGCTAAGTTGTACCTAGATTCTTGATCCACAGAAACGTAAGATAATCAATGCGTGTTGGTTTAGGCCCCTAAGTTTTAGTATAACTTCATACAAAGGTATAGATAACATTTTTTGAATACTTTGGAATATATAAAAAATTACTTGGTGTCCAGTTAGTATTAGCTACATTGGACATTTAGCAATTTCCTTCATCTTCAATTTTCAAATAAAGACAGGAGTAGATTAAATGAGATGAATAACTTCCATCAAAGTTCCATATTCGCTGTTATTTCTTATAAAAGTTCATAAAAAATTTAAGTGAGGATTTCACATATAATGATTACAGAATAATAATGTATTAGTTTGGAATTAGACATTTCAATATATTTTTAATTACAAATTCAACAGTTATATGCATCTGGGTAATATATGAAAAAGAATGAGTCATACAAACAAAATTTCAGAGCAAGCCGTCAATTATTTAGATTTATAGCTTCACTTTACAAAGATTCTTAAGTTATTTTGCTTCATTTTATCAAATTCGAGAATAATTCTATAACCTATAAAACATGTACTTCCAATACCTAGGGTGGAAATTTGAATGCAGTGAAGGCTATATCTTCAAGGAGAAAAATTATGCACTTTCAAAAGATGCATTGATGAGGATACTGTTTTTTAAAGAATTCCACATCTGTAGGGTGTGAAATTAAGCTAGTTCTCTGGATGAACTGTTAGTTTTAAATTCTTAAAATGAGTATCTGATAACTTCATAGTGTTCTTTTATAGTTAGCAACTTAATGATGGTTCCACTTAAGATTTTTTTACTTTACAGTGGTGTGAAACCATCACAATTTTGACATACTTTGAATTTTGATTTTTTTTTCTAGTTAGTGATATGTGGTATATAAGGTAGTCAATGCTTTATTAATAAATAGGTGTCAGATGATTTTGCCCACTGGCAGGCTAATGTAAGTGGTCTGAGTACCATTAAGGTAGGATAGACTAAGCTATGATGTCCAGTAAGTGAAATGTATTCAATCCGTTTTGGACTTTTGATATTTTCAACATACAATGGATTTTTCAGGATGTCACTCTAGTGGAAGTCCAGAAACATTTGTATTTTAATTCAGTTACAGAGAACTATAGTGGTTTTCTAAAGGAAAATAGAACAGTACACATTACGATCTGACAGATGATTTCACCTTTTGATCAGAAAAGTTACTTACTATTTTAATAATTATAAAAAAAAAAATTGGCTGGGTGCCTCCATCACTCCCTGCAGTGGGAGGCTGAAGCAGGAGGATCGCTTGAGGCCAGGAGTTTGAGAATGCCTGAACAACATAGTGAGATCCTATCTCTCCAACAACCAAAAACAATTAGCTGGGCATGGTGATGTGCGCCTAATGTCCCAGTTACTTGGGAGATGGAAGCAGCCTCCTTGCTTGAGCCCAGGAGATTGAGTTTTCCACAAGTTATGAGCACCATATATATATATGGAGAGAGAGAGTGTGAGAGGGAGAGAGAGAGAGAGAGAGAGAGTGATGGGTAGATAGATATATGATTATATCAACATACTATACATTAGGAAACAAAATGAGAAAGCAGAAATGGGAAAAAAATTTCAAAATAAATAAAGTATGAAAAAACTTTCATTCTCATCACCTCATCTCATGATTTACTCATATTTAAAGTCACTAATGAATAAGTGACTATCATTACGATTGATGCCTCTGTAAGATGAGCTTCTTTCCCCCTCCAATCTTACCACACATAACAATTTAGCAGGATATCCTAAGGAACAATGTTGTTTAAAAAAAAAAATGGTCCTCTACTTTTAAAATGTTTTCTTTCCTGTTAACAAAATCTAACTGTTATTTTCATAACTAATCCCTTTGAGTCTGAATTATATATTCTCCTTACGGTGTGTCTGTGTGTGTGTTTTGGCCTCTGATGTCTTTTATTATATCATACATTTCAAGTATAAAAATATTCAGTCACACTTAGGAAACCATACATTCCAAAGGGGTTCACATTTATTTATCTTAATGGGAAGTACATTATATTGTTAAAATAGAAAAAAATACCCCTGTTTAATGTTTACAGCAGATCCGGAAATATGCATGAAAACTGTACTTCTATACTGGCAAAGTAAAAAATATTGAAAAGAATTCTAGATAACAATGGCACCTTACATACAGAAGTAATAATTACTTTTAAAAATACAAGTTTTCTAGGCTGGGTGTGGTGGGTCACACTTGTAATCCTAGCACTCTGTGAGGCCGAGGCGGGCAGATTGCTTGAACTCAGGACTTTGAGACCAGCCTGAGCAAAAACGAGATCCCATCTCTAAAAAATAGCCAGGCATTGTGGCGGATACCTGTAATCCCAGCTACTTGGGAATCTTGAGACAAAAGGATCACTTGAGCCCAAGAGTTTAAGGTTGCTGTGAACAATAATGCCATGGCACTCAACCCCAGGGTGACTGAGTGAGACTCTGTGTCAAAAATCAATGAATGAATGAATAAATAAATAAATAAATTATATATATATGTTTTCCTTTATTTTAATAAATTTCCATCACAAAGATATACAAAATACATTCCTTTGTAAGTGTTTTGGTAAACTGACCAGCATCACTTTACCGCAGTGGAAGCAAAATAATCTAAAGATCGGCCTACTTGCCCTGGCAATGGAATCCTGTTCACTGTTTATGGCAAACGTATTTTGCTTTGTATACTTTCTTACTCTCTAAGCCGACCTTTCTCTTCCTCAATCATATTTGTTTCATTCTTGCCTTTAAAAAAATAAATAAATAAATAAAAATTAAAGATTGATGCTTAAAGAAGTTTGAAAATTTTATCCAGACATAAGACATAGTTTTTTAAATTGAATTTAATCAAAAGCTTGAAATGGATTCATCCCTACTATAGGCACTCTGGGTTTAATTTGGTAGTAGAAACCAATAACGAAGTTGAATATATGACCCCAGACTGTAATTTTAGATCAGAAGATACTAACATACCTGTATTTTTTTTTTTATTTTCATCTTCTCAGAAAATTAGGAATTCTGAAGTATCACATTAAATCATATTGACATGACTTTTATGTATCTATCCCAATATGTAACAAATAAGAAAGAATACCCTGAAATAAGATAATTTTTAGATTTAACTTTAAGTCCATTTTTCAAATTCTAGGTTTAAAATTATTCCAGATTTTTTTTATACAGTTGACACCACGATATTATATGTGACACAGCTATGGTAAAACAAAAAGTACACCAGGCTAGATTCAAAAAGTATGAATTTAAGTCCTGGCCCTACCAACTGCTTGCAAACTATAGAACCGAGAATCAATTTTTTTCTTATATGAATCTCACCTAATTTATTTATTAAAAAGATAATTATCAACTCAAAGGTTTATAGTTTAAACCTAATTAGACTTTGTGTGCAAAATACTTCGTAAGATAAAAATACTATATCAATATAAAGTATTAACAATGCATAATTTACAAATAACTAAATCTATTATAAAATTCAGTTTGGAAACTTGGCTTTCATGTATGATAGAGAAAATCCTTTTCTTGTACCGCAAGTCTGTGGTTTCTTTTTATAATTATTATTATTATTTATTTATTTTTTAAGTATGTAGTTTCTTTATTATTCCTCTCTAATAAGGCTTGTAATGATGATGTACCATATTGATAGTAAAATAAATACTGTATACATCAGGTGCCTTTTGTACACTAACTCTGATTCAATTTGGTGAACAGTTATAATTAACTATGATAGAAATAATTTGAGAAAGGGAAAAAAGGATATGAGCTAGTATATCAATTTCTCTTCAGGAAGCAGGACCTAGGGGAAATTGTGTTGCCTTACACAAAAGAAAACAGTACAGGTTTTGACTGGGAGGGACATAAAAACACTTAGGAGGCTTCTTGGTTATACTTCAAGCAGCATTAGAGCTCTAGATTTAGAGTTTCGATTAAATAAAGGAAAGATTTAATATGGGAAGAAGATCATTGTAAGTATGTTTGGCAAAATGCTGAAAGTCTGCTAAAAGTACACAAAACTCCGTTTTGCCTAACTTAATGTATAAAGTATGTATTACACGCTTAGGATAGGAAACGATCACCTGTTATCAGTGGTTCTTAATTCAAAAGTGGTTAGAGGAAGAAGTAGGGACACTGTCTCAGGTCCAAAACAAAGAGTGAGCGCTTATTCACAGCCACCAGGAGAATGTGTGAATGACATAAGGCCGGGGAGAACGGGAGGAAAGAGAAGGCAGAAATTAGGATACGGTCTCTCACTGTCCTGAGGTCCCACCACATCCATGAGAGCGAAACTAAAAATACTTTCCATGGGGAACCACTCTATTGATTACAAGACAATTTCACAGACATCATTATCTTGGTTTAGGAGGAAGCTCCAGGAAGAAGATTTTTTAAAATGTATGATTTCAGTAAGGTTGCATGCCATAAAACTGATGCAAATGGCACCCAGTGGTCATTTAGAAAAAAGGAAGAGATTGTACATAGATAGTGTGAGGTAAGAAAGGAAGGAAACAAACAAAAACAAAAAAAGTAAATCTTCATGACAAAAAATGAACACAGAATTTTTGCGACAGACTTTATAGAGGAGAAGGGGTCGTATGACGAAACCATGCCAGGGTAACAGCTCAAGAAAATAAGGAGCCTCAAAGGCCTGAAGAAATGGTATTTGTATTTTTAAAGGGAAGGCGTATTTTCTACTCCTTTTCTCAAAACAAAGCCTTTGATTTCTGATTATTCTGCATTCCAAAAAGCTATGTATGTAGAAAATTCTAAGATCAAGCTGGATACTGGATTACCATTCCCAGTGTTGGGGTTGCCAGAAAACCCATCACTAGCTCAGGAAACTCATCTGGGCAGACAGAACTTAAGTACTCAGATATCTGTGCACAGATTCTTTCTCTTCCCTCCACTTGGACTTTCTTAGTAAAATGGAATGGTGCCAAAATTTTAAACACACATACAAAAATTTAACTTTCAAACATTTTGGGTTGCATTCACCTATTTTTGTTGTTTAAAGTCATAAGTCATGAGAGCTTATAACAGAGCTGGCATTATGCTGAAAAGATTCACGTAACTGACCTTTCTGTCTTTTCCATAACCCTGTAGGTTTAACCTCACTGCTGATACTACAAGCAAATATGGGAAAGCATTTATTGAAAGCTGCATAACAGGACTGGCCATATTTCCTAGGTTGATGTTTCGCATATCTGCACAGTAGGGCCATTAAGCGTTCTAAGAGCACAACGGAAACAATCATAACATTTGTTTTTAGATGACTGACTCAGGACATGTACACCAGGCTTTATATAGAAACTGTTTTTGTTTTATTAAGGGACTGTTTGCCTGTTAGTGATAACATCATTAAAAATAAATGAAAGGGGGCAGGTAAAATGCTTCCCCAAAGCAGAAACCTAATTAAAGGTGATATGCCTGCTATGAAGCTTTTTTCGGGATTCAGAAATAGAACAAGGTTAGTTCTTTCTTATTGTATAAGGCCCAAAGAAGACCTCACAGTAAAACATCACTTCTGATCTAATTTGCTATTTCTGTGTACTTTAATAATCTACTTTGCAGTCTGTGCTTGCCCATGGAAAGTGAACTAGTTTTGTGCCTACAGACAGCTTCTTCATCATGTCATACCGCACGGAAAGAAAATCTGATGGTTCAGCTCAAACAAAAAAATGCACTCGCCTTTTAAAACGAACTGAAAAGGTTGTTAATAGGTTCAGTAATAGAAGTTGAATAATGCTCACAAACATTTCAGAGCCCTCAAAGGAACACTTTTGAAACTGTGAGTTAATGATTAAAAAACAAATTTCCAAATGATCGTTTATAATTTCAGAAAGAAAAAAAAAAAGTAGCCCCTTTCATTTTAAGGGGTGGAGTTACTCTAATTTCATGGATGGTGGAAAAAGCAGGAAACTGCATTCCCTTGATAACTCTGCCCTTATTGTGCTGTGACCTTGGCCAATCTACTTAAATTTACATCTGCCAAAAATGAGTTTCTGAAATGTGCTTTGAGAATTTTCAGGGGGAGGGAAGAGGAGTTGTCACATAAATCCGAGGCCTTTTCAAAATTGATACTACTGAAGAAATAAAGCAAAAATGAAGGGAAGCACTAGGCAGCATTGCAGGGTGCCACGGTTTGATACTCTGTTCCCTCCTTGTTGCCTCTGCACAGGTCTAATTCCTTCATAAGTTTCCAAACTGAAAATGTATGCTATTGCTAAGTGAATTAAATGCTAAATTACTCCCCTGAACTATAAAATAGTTCTGGGGCTGTGGATTATTTAAACTCTAATTTGCACATGGGTTTTAGACTAAAATTATCATTAAATTCTATAACAGAGAGTGCAAGATGCCTTTGGATATCACATGGTCTAAATTCTTCATTTCAGATGAAACAGGGCAAGTGATTGGCCCAAAGCTTTTCCAAGTCAATTCTGAAGATTCCCCTTTCCTCATTATAAGTTACAGTGTCAATATAGAGGAAATACAAGGAAAGAGAAATATTTTCAATGACTCCATGAATATGCCGTACACAAACATACACACAGACATATAACAGGGTAGCAAATTGCACACGAACTTTATGGCCACTCTGTATGACACACCTGGTGAAATCTGAAACCTGACAGGGTATTTAATACATGTTAAGGGATTTGGGGAGTGACAATGATAATGTGTTTGTAATTTAAGGGAACCTTGTCCTATCTTTAAGAGCTATATACTGGAAAGACAGTAAAATGACACCCCACCCCAAAACAAAAATATATATGTACAGATTAAGTAACACGTGTTGGGGACTTGCTTAAAAATTCTCTGGAGGAAGAGAAGAAATTAGGTGGAGAACATGTAAAACAAGATCGGCCTTGAGAGGAACAATGTTAAAGCAGAAATGATGGGTAAGCATACCGTATATACTCGAGTATATAAGGTATGTGGATTCATTACTCTTCTGGTTTTCTACATATTTGGAATTTTCTATAATCAAGAAGGTAATAGAAAAGTGATGCTATTCAGTAAGGATTCTATTAACTCATTCTTCTATCGAAGAATCAAGGCATTGATATGATGGTCAATTTTATCATCAAAATAACAAGCACATATTGAGAACTCTCTAGGTGTTCAAAGCAATGTTCTAAACACTTTGCAGGCACTGAGTCATCTAATCCTCAAAACAATTCTTTTAGATCATTACTGGTGTTATATTCATTTTACACTTGAATATATAGAGGTAAAAAGAAGTTAATTAATTTGGCAGCACAACTCAACTAGTAAAGAGAACAGCCAGGACCTGAACCCAAATAGACTTGTTCCAGAGTCAATGTTCTTTAAACATCCACATAGTAAAAAAAGAAATTATTTATTAGCATTTTAATGCATTGAACATCTGCATTTACATATGTACTAGAAAAATATACCCCCCAAAATTTATCTTAAAACAGAAGGACATTGTAGAGATCATCTATTTCACTCCTCGTTCTTACTTAAGGCTCAGCTATGTCTTAAAATGCAGCCGATGGTTATCCCAACCAGCCAAGATTTCCTCACATTCACTAGTTCCATTGACATTCAAGCAAAGAAAAAGAAATAATCATGGTGCAGTTGGTATTTGGAATGGTGTAAAGTGAAGGAATTTCGAGGAAGATGTTCATATACACTACTTAAATTTAGGGGTGATATTAAATATCCAGAGTACTCATGGTCAGAGTTCTCTAGTTTAAAAACTCCAGATGGGACTAGAGAACTCTAACCATGAGTAACTCTGGACATTTACTATCACCCCTAACTTTAAGTAGCATATAAGGACATCTTCCTCAAAATTCCTTCACTTTACACTTTTCCAAATGCCAACTGTACCAATATAGTCAATACTTTCCTTGTCATAGATATTTAACCCTGAAAGTATCACTTTTAAATTCACACATGCATTCCAGATAGTAAAACATGCACGTTTACTTAAGGATTTTTAAAACAAAATAACTATCAACCATGAGAGTCACTTCAGAAGGGGCAAGTTCTGTGGCTTATCCATTTATCAGCTGCAACTAAACCGTGGATATATTCCCACAAATTATCTTCTGCACTTGTTCCAATTCAGTTCCTCCTGAATTTCTTCATCCAAAATGAACTTGCCTCATTTCCTACCATGAGAATGTAATTTAGGTTTCCGAATCCCCCTGTCAGAGGATCAGACCCTATTCCTTCCCTGACTTCACCAGCATGCTCCCCGCTAGCAGTGGAGTTCCCACGGCACTCAGTGACTTCTGTGCCCTGACAAAGCCTGACAATTTACTAAGTATAAAGACTCCTGTCTAACTGCAGGGGTCTTAACAGGTCTTCCTTCTGCCTTGCCTTGTCTCATGGGATAGGCTAGGGAGTATGGTATGAATGAGAAAAGTCTCCTCACGTGACACCTGACAACTCTACAAAGACCTATTAGTGTTTCCCCCTCATTGATAAAAAATAATTATTAGTATAACTTACCAGGCCTATTTAAGATAATTAAGTGATCAAATGTATTGAAGAAAGCCGTCAGAATTTATTCCCTTCAATGTGCTTACCATAGAAGATTGTGAGGGAAGGTCCTCTGCCTACGTTGTCCAGCTGTGTATCCTCAATGCCCAACGCGTAATTTTATTATTGATTGCTGAATCTATGATATAATTTATTTCTAAAACTAATTATTTATGGAGATGATTTTCAGCTGAGGTTAATTTACATTTTAAATTAGCCTTGTCTGAGTGAATGGGAAGGCACGTAATACAGATGCTTTGGTTTGGGGCTGGCTGACTTTTTAGAAATGTGAATCTAGCCGGTATTTTTTTCTTGTAATATTTAAATCTTAAACTTAAAAAATCACAACTTTTTGGATGTTAATTAAAGATATCTGTGGCTACTCTGAGCGTAAAAGGGACGAGTGAGTATATGTGTGTAATAGTAAGACATTTCGTTGCCTTAAAAGTACTATTGGCTGCCCTGGACTATTTAGTAGGTTTGCCACGATGAGGTGGCCAAGCCAAGGTTGATAAACATCATGTCAGAAATTTTGCAGAAACTGTTCTCTAGAAATTGATAGAAGCTAAATTCAGTGACCTTTGTGTCTCTTGTACCTATTGGGGTTTTATGACTTTTTCCTTTAAAACTAACTGTTTTATAACATAGTCATATAAAAATGCAAAGGAGAGCACTAATTTTCAGGATTTAGGGAAATATAAAAAGGTAAGAGTGCATGTTTATATCATTGTCAGCATTCTTAACTTGGCAAGAAGGGGATTTTTGAACAGCACAGCTGCTGTGCACGTACTCTGCACCCTCAGAGCATAAAAACATCATGCAAATTCCTGGACCTCGACTATGTATGTTTTAAAAATTAATTTTCAGTTTATAAGCATACATTCTTTGTAGCACAGAAAAAAAGGAGGCTGTTGTCCGTTTTATATAATTATAGTTGCTAGCTTTTTAAAGTGCTGTATTTAAGACAAACACATCTGTTGGCTCAAGAAAAATGTCAAACATTAATACAAACATGAGAAGTTTTGGTTAAGCTTTCCTTTAGAATCTGTATTTTTAAATTTAATTTGAAAAATTCTTATTTGAAATTTTAAAGTTACCGTAAAATTTCAAACTAAAAAAACACGTAAAGCTGTTTGTTTTTATTAAAGTATGTCCAGTTGTCATCTGCTTGGTACTATATGTACAATAGCATAGAAGCCTCATATTTACGTGGAGGGATTTTTTTCACTCATGAACACTTTAGGCATTCAAGGTAAAAGTTACAGCATAGATGAAGAATTTAATCTGGAAAGAGAACACGTGATGGCAGGACCTGAGGAAGGGTGGTATGAATGAGACTTAGTGAGTGAGAAGACATTGCCTCGTAAAGAAGTTAGGTTAGGGGCCAGATCTGCACGAGCTCTTGTAGGGCTGGCCATGAAGTTTTAGGACGTGATGTTCAAGAAGACCTGGTTGGTTATCACTGATCATCTTTCAGAAATGGCAATTCTTTCCAATAATTACATATGTCTCACGAGAATGTAAAACCGGTTCATCCTGAGTGACCATGTGACTGTTAATTCCCTGGCATGTTCAAGTCACACTGAACTAGCATTATTATTACTTGGTATTTTGTTATATATTCCCTTATTGTTTGTTGTCTTTAATTACAATGGGAACTTCTTAAGAGCAAGATTCCTCTCTGCAGTTGTGGTTGTTGTGTCCCTTATACCTTGAATGATGTCTGGCATTGACAGGGCTCTAAAAAAACATGTTTTTAATGTATCAATATGCATTTCAAAAGTATTTCATAATGAACGTATTAATTTTTCAGGCTACTTGTGCACATTCAACTAAAGAATCTTCTTGGCTGGGCAAAGTGGTGCATGCCTGTAATCCTAACACACTGGGAGCTGAGGTGGGTGGATTGGTGAGACCAGGAGTTTAAGACCAGCCTGAGCAAGAGTGAGACTCTTTCTCTACTAAAAATAGAAAAACTAGCCCATGTGGTGGTGCATGCCTGTAGTCCCAGCTTCTCAGGAGGCTAAGGAAAGAGCTCAGGAGTTTGAGGTTGTGGGGAGGTATGATGCCAGGGCACTCTAGCTTGGGGCAACAGAGTGAGACTCTGTCAAAAAAAAGAAAAAAAAAATGTCCTTAATAGTATATAAAGAATGATTTATGAGTACAAATAAGTAATTTTCTAAGATCTAATGTACTAGAAGGAATTTCAAAGAAAAGTGCCTCGTGTGTATCTCAAATGACTATATACATTGCACACACACACACATACACAATTAGGTGTATAAGTACATAGTACATGTAGGTATTTAGGTACATAAGACCCTTCTATATGCAGTCAACTCAGTTACCGTTTCATGTTTCAGTATTGATTCACTTTAAACACTGTCATCAGAAACTTTATTCAAATAAATAACAAGTTTGTTATGTAAAATAATCAATTGTCTTTCATTTATTATTACTCTTCCTCACATAGTAAGAATATACAAGCATACAAAACCCAGGTAGAACCTGGGAGTTTTGACACTACTTTCTATTTTTGCCCATAAACTTTATCAACTTATAAAGTAGCATATATATATATTGAAAGATAATTTCATAAATGATTTAATACCAACAGAAACTTAAAAATAAACTTTATTAGAAAGTATTTCAAACTTTAAAAATCACACAAAAATGAAAAACCTTGTGTTGCTCTTCAATGTTATGCTACACTAGAGGGATATAAAGAAACATATCGTAAGTAAAACAAAATTTTAAAAACTTGATATGCATTTTTTAAACTCACACAGAGCCAGCCCTGAAGATTCCAGTGTGTCCACCGTCTACCCTCGGGTCCGTAGTTACAAGAGAGCACTCATGTTAGAGATTTTGTTGGGAATCCTCAGAAACACAGTGTTCTCTATTGTTTCCCTTATAGTGTATTTTAAAATCTATTCCACATTTTTTTAACATACAAATTCTCCATAGAGTATCTGAATAAAGTGCTTCATATAACAATAGCTTCAAAAATGCCACGATACTTTTCAGGAAGTTGTTATTTCCTTTACTAACAAAATTATTTTTACAACTGTTTAAATGTAATCATAAATTTCATCAAGGACTTTTAATGTAGCCACATTTTGCCAATTGATTCAGTTGGTAAATTAGATGAATTAGAAACTATTCAATCTACAAATATTTGTGGGTGACGAGCTCATTCAACACGGTAGAGTAAGAACTCCACAAAGATAGTGGACAATCAGCGCTAGGAAGGACATTCTTTGACTTCTTGGACAAGAAATAACCTAAGTTTATAATGAAATATAATCCAGATACAAACTTTATGGCATTACTAAGGTCTTACTATACGAAAAGAAGACAGAACTTTTGAAAAAAGATAATATATTATCTCAAAAGGTGGGGAACTTGTGGCTTTCTTGATTTCAAAATGGTCCTTTTCTAAGCTTCAAAGGGGGCAAGGAAAAGCTTCCTATTTCTCTGCTGAGCCCCTGTTAATAAAGAATTTTTTCTGTAAAATTTGCATTCAGTCAAAAAGCAGCAGTCAAGAATCCAAAAAGCCACCTGTGGCCCCAAAGACACAGGCTTATTTCCCTCCCTGGGAATGTTAATACATTTTTCCAGTGCTTTATCATCCATTTAGTGTCAATAGTTGAAAATAAAAAACAGTATTTATAAATGTTTACTGGAATGTGTTCATCCTCTTATTTCCACATTTCCCTTGTAAGTAAAGAAAATGAGGCTAGATTGAAAAAATACTTTCCTGATGAGTCCACACCAGCCCTAATGATTACAACTCTGTTTTCTAAGAAATTCTTTTAAGGAATGATTTGAGAGTCTTCCTCAGGCTCATTATCCAGGTGTTTCTTACACTGTGTGTAAAATGTGCCTCTATTTTTGTAAAGAATCATAACTGCATTAGCATGTTTACTCACTGATCACTTCTGCCTGTGGGCCAGAAAACTCAGCTGGAAATTTAGTATACATATTTTTGAACATAATTTATGTGGCCTGAATTCACTGAGAATAGCCAACTATTTTCTTCCTATCTCTTCATCTGTATTGACTCTCAATTCCTACTTTGATGGTTATTTTTACTATTTTTACTTTCACTAAGAAAAATAATTAAAAGAAATAACTTACTGTACTTTATCATTTCATATGTATGGACGATACACTTAAAGAGAAAAACTGGCAAAAATCATGTTGTTAATGCATTACTTCACTGAAGTTTGAATTTATCTCCACCCTCTCAACCTAAGTATATTTAAGAAATACTTAAAAAAAAAAAAAAACATAGCTTCCCCAAATATCTTCCACTATTATCATCCCTATTTCTCTCAGCCATACCGTCACCTTTGAAATTACTCTAGGAATAGATGGAAGCGCCCTTAGCTCAGTAGGTAGGGCATCAGCCACATACATGGAGGCTGATGGGTTCGAACCTAGCCAGGACCAGCCAAAATCAACAATGACAATTGCAACAAAAAAACAGCCAGGTGTTGTAGTGGGTGCCTAAAGTCCCAGATACTTGGGAGGCTGAGGCAAAAGAATCACTTAAGCCCAAGAGTTGAGGTTCCTGGTTCCTGTGAGCTGTGATGACATGGCACTCTCTACCGAGGGCGACATAGTGAGACTCTGTCTCAAAAAAAAAAAAAAAAAAAGGAAATTACTCTAGGAACAGCTTTGATTTTTTTTTTTTTTAACATATATGCTCACCAAATTATTCCTTCAAATAGTCCTACCATTTCTATGTTTCTTTTCGTTTGTCACCTTACCCCAGGACTGAATAAGGGCATTCAGTACCACATCTAACTCTACTCTCTAATACATTTTAAAATTTAATTATGTGCTCTCTATTCATTATATCCTGGATTCTCAACCCTTCAGAATGATCTTCAACAAATTTCAGAATCTAATATATATGTATATATATATATAAAACGTCCTTCCTCTCATCATCTCTGAGGGCAATAATGAGATGTGCTAGATACAGTGGAAATCACAAACATTCTGTCCTGGAAGAGCCCAAAAAATTGGGTGGGAAGTAATAAAACCTAATGAAAATGTTATGAAAAATACATACCACAAAACAGGTAGAAGGAATTATGAACCCAGTTAATAGATGAAGAATGAATTGACATAGGAGTGAAAAGTTAAGAAGAGCACAAGGAACGATTCTAAATAGGAGATTATCAGGGCTCCGATTGTAATGAAGGCACCAAAATGAAGTCAAAAATATAAAGAGGAAACATGGCTCAAAACATGGAGTTTAACATTCTGCAGGGAAGAGTTGGCTTGTATTTTCTCTAAGCTTTTCTATATGAGCTCTAGACCCCAATTTTCCCAAAACTTAATGATGATATGGAGTAAATCATTCCCTTCTGTGACTTAAATTTATGAATTGGCATGCTACTCCTACAACGGGGCTGTTTCTTTATAGACTCTCTCCCTCTTAACTGATTAATTCTAACAACTTTGAATATTCATGATGTCTCCATGCTGTATTATATCCCATTTGATACCATCTTTCCCTCTAGTTATGGTCCCAGTGTTCCATCTCTCTTTTCAAGGGTTACCTATATTCACTATTTTCCCCATGAAAATCCCACTTTAGTCAATTTTTTTATCCCCACTTTTCCAACATAACTACTTTTTCAAAATGAACCATGATGTCCATTATGCCAAATCCAATACCTGATTCCCACACCTTCACATACTCGACTAATCAGTGTAACTTGACATATAATCATCCATTCTTTCTTGAAACCCTTTCTTTACTTGGCTTCCAGGGGACCATTGTCTCCTCTTCTCTTAAAACCTCAGTGGCAAGTTCTTCTTAGTCTCTTTATTGGCTTTCATTTTTATCTAATACTTTCAAGCTCAACACATTACAGGGTACCGTCTGACCTTTTCTCTTTGCTATACTCATTCTCTCATGATCTCATTCAGACCCATGTCTTTAAATACCATCTGTATGCTGATGGCTCCAAAATTTATATCTTTAGCCCAGACCTTTTGCTTGAACTTCCCTCATCTCTGGACTCCACTGGGAGATCTAATAGACATCTTGAAATTCACATGTCCAACAACCGAACACTTAATTACTCCATCCTACAGCTGCTCTATCATTTGGTTAATCTCAGTCCTATTCCATTTGTTTCCTTCTCTGGGTCAGCTACTATGAAGAATTTGCAGTGTTTTACTCTCGTTCATAGCAATAGATACAGATACTATATAAATAAGAAGACAAAGATATATCCAAATTTGAGTTTAACTATGAGTATCACTTAACATATTTTGAGTTAAATTTACATAAATGATACTGTTGGTATCTGTTTTCAAACTTTCATTATGTTTTTGAGACTCAAATTTATGTTTTGAGACTTGATTTGTGTAGATTTATTTATTCATTTGAAGTTCTAGATAGTATTCAATTATGCTATCATGATGCCATGGCACTTTACCCCAGCAACACAGTAAGACATTGTTGTAAAAAAAAAAAAAAAAAAAAAAAAAAGTTTGTTGTTATGAAATTTTACAGTGAAATGGTTTTATTCTGTATGAGATCCTCGAATGTGTTATTTTATGTGATTCTCAGCAACAACAAAAAACTTGCATAGGAGATTCAGGAGATTGAGTGTTTTCCTAATATCACACAGTCAGCCAGAGACAGAGCCAGAATTTGAAATCTCATATATATCATTCAAGTATTTTTTTTTTTTTATCCTACAGCACTACTTTAAGTGGTTTTAAAATCCCAGGAAATGCTTGCTACATTCCCTAATCCTTGTGTCATTGAACAGGCACAAGAGAGGCATGTGAGTCTTCAAGAAAGAGAAGTGTGGTGATTACAACCAGTTTAGAAAACTACAACTAAAGTCTTGTTATAGACTGATGGGTCACTCCAGTTCTAGAGAAATTCATGGGAACTGATGACTAAACTGTGAAATGAAGAGGAAATACAAGTCTAATAGAAAGTCTTCCTCCGTGTGTGTGAGAGCCAGAAAAAAAGCACTGATATTAACCAAATGGAAAGCTTAGAAAGAAGATCCCCTAGGGTCGGCGCAAGACACAGGGTGGAACAAGCTGTGAAGGCCTGATGGTGGTCTTCTCAGGAGAAAGGTTGGTTGTATTTAACCAAAGACTTTAAGCCAAAGAGTCTTCCTTGCTTTTTAACTAAGAAAGTGATGCAGAAACAGACAAAACCAACCAAACGAAAACAAGATGGGAGATTAACAAAAAGAGAGAGAGAGAAGGAAAGAAAGAAAAGAAGAAAAGGAAGTGAATAAACATTGGGAGCCCCTTGCAGATACAGCTCTATGATTGTAACGACTGCCCTTCTCTCCTCTGCCTGCCTACAGATGCCACTGAGCCTGCGATAGTTGAAACCAAGCTACCGTATCAGCAAAAGGTGTAAAATAAGGCACATCAAGCAAGTAAAGTTAACACACCAAAAACCGAGCATCAATTTGGCTTTCCTGCTCTGCTCCAGCTTTGGGTCCAGTAGTTATTAGATTCCTGCCTTATTTCTCTAGAGCATTTGTTCCTAAAATTTTGACTGAGGCCCATTCAATGCCAACAGTGCCTTGGTTTTCATGCTCACAACCTTTGGCTTTTCTTGGCCTGTACTCATAATGTTGCTAGCCATCTCAGCACTCTGTTGTTAGAAATCCAACCAAGAACTCAATTCTTCGTGGTCAGATGTCCTCTAATGCATGCGCATTTCAATTTCTTTTGGAAATGTCCCTTTTGCCTGACACTTCCAGGCCTCTATTGTTACCTATCACTTGTCAGAACCTGTTTTCTTTTGTCCATCTGTTTTGGCATCCTGCATAGTGACTGGCCTTCTCTGCTACATGCTCCCCAATCTTACAGGGTCTTTGAATTTGAGATACTATAAATTTCACTTTAGTCTACCACATGGATTAACAAGCATCATTATATAGAAGGCCAAAAATTTAATAAAATCAAGGAAGATGCTCCAGAGAAAAAAATAATATAAAAGAAAATAAAAATACCAAAACAGAAGAAAGTCCAATGTCAACAATGAGAACTGGGTAAAGACCTCTGAATGTAGCAGAGGGATAAATATTTCATCTAGTAGACCAACAAAGTACAAAGATTTGGGTAATTATGGCCTCTGACAAACTTCTCCTGGATCTTAAAGTATGAATAAAAATTCAATATAATGCTGTCAGATTCTGAATGTATCAAACTCTTATGTAAAAATGTTAATATTTTTTGTATAAACTAGCCATAAAGAATTGAACACTAACTAGAAATATAATTTCAAATATATCCATAGTTGCCCTATTGTATTTCTGAATTGATTCCTCTAGACCTTTTGTTGTTTCAGTTATCAAAAAAAAAAAAAAAACAAACCAAACCAACTTTAAGAAACCCACAGAAGAATTATTATTATGCCTTGGAATAAATGTGATCTTTTTTAAAATTATACATCTTAACAAAAACGACATACATAGATACTTTAGAGAATCCAATGAGAGAACTGCAGCTGGAAATGGCTAGGAGGCTTAAACTCAGCAAAGGGGTAAGAAATAGAAACTACAAAGAACTTAGAAATACATACGGTAATTGGAGCCATCCGCTACCCAATACAGGTACTACAAGACCTGTTTCAAAGACTAAATTAGACTCATTTGTTATTAGCAATATGTATTTGCATTCAATTAATGTGCTAAAATCCTTTAAAAGTATGCTCTCTTAAGTGGGTTAAACACGCTCATTGTAATCTTGTTTATACTAATAATTGGCTTAGCAAATCTTTTCTTTATATCTAGAACAAAGGTAAACTTTATCAAGCCCAAGCCGAATTATCATAAATTCCATATTAGCAGGAACCAAATTAATGAGGTTTGATTGTACCAAGAAAATTGCTTTTGCCATTTGCTTAATTTCATCTGCTCTATATAATAACAAAAAAATCCAAGTGATGGAAGGGATAGATAATACAGCATTTGCGAAAATATTAGCAGAAGCAAGGCAAACTTTCAGAAACTCTAATTTGGTATTATATTTATTTGTTTAGCTTCAGTATGTAATATGATGTTAAGTATATTACTGTACCATGCTATTATGGAACAGATGTTAAATGCAATGTAAAAATGTCAGGGGTAAATGATTGATGATCCTCTTTGCCATTTCAAAGCAGACCATGATTATTTATATGCCCTGGACATTGCTTGAAAGCATCATATTAAATCTAAACAATTGATCCATTTTCAAGGGTTTTGTATAATGTATTATTTATGTGGTTTTTATTCTTTTGTGAAAATGCCCTAGTATAAGAAAGTATTTAGAGACTCCAGTGCTCCACCCAGTCCATATGGTAGATTTGTTCTCTGTGTAATACTTACCTTTTCCCCTCCAGTCCCATATGGCAAGTCCATAGGCTGCCCAGGCCCCTCTGTCCTCCACAGGGGCCATATGGCAAGTTCAGTGAACACTCATTTACCTTGTATTAATATTTTATCTGCCTCAGACAGAAAAAGGGATCAGATTAAGTAAAGGCGGACCCTGAAAACAGTTTAGCCATATGATCAATACTGAGTGTCAATGTGGTATAAGATACACGTCTTCTGTTATTTCATTTACATTAAAAATAAAAAATCCATTTGAATAATTTATCAAATAATTTCATACACTCTTTTGATCATTTGATATACATTGACAGAACACTGTTTAATTATGCTAATCATTTAAGCAATATTAACACATAATAGTCCCAGCTTATAAAGTTTATAACTGGCTTAAACATATAGGCTTTGATATATCCCAAGAGATAAACTGAATCTAAATTATAATCTACATTGCTAAGTAATTGCTTTAAAATTAATTCATTAGTGTAACATTTGCAACTATAGGCGAAATTTTTGCTGTCAACATAAAGTAATTAAGAAACTTTAGAACTTTATTTACAGTTAGAAAATATACAGAAAGTAGAATAAATTAAAACACTACATTTCTGCATCTTCTACAGCCACAGTAAGTTCATGTAAACTTATTAAATGAATAAATCTTAGGGGCAATTTAATTTAATTCATGTTCATTTTGTTGACAAAAGTACTATTTTTATAACTTTGCCAACATCTGAGCTATAGGAATTAAACATTAATATGTATATGAGTAGAATTATATATTTCATAATCAAATCACTATTGCAAGCACTTTTCTCTTGCACAAAATGCCATAAAAACACGCACGTCCTTTATGCTTGACACAATTTGTAAGTGTATATTCCTTGTATCTCCTTCAATAATAGAAAACACCTATGAAAAATGTTGCCAGTTAATAATCTCAACTCATTCAAATTGAACAAAAAAAAGATAACTGAGTCCACCACACCTATGGTAAATTATTATTGTTAGACTTTAGAATTCTCGTCAGCTTAAATATAAAATGTAATGTTAAGAATGTTGAGAAGGGGAAGTCTATGCTTTCAGTGCTTGGTCCTTTCTGTGTTATACCTACAATGTTTTTTCTTAGACTTGTCTTTTAATCAGTCCACCCTCTTCCCACAAAACAATTATAAATAGGTTTGTTTTAATTTCTCACAATGCACATATCCTATTATCATGTTTTCCCCACATTTCCTTTGAGTCCATGTATCTGTAATCACACTTATTATGATATTTTTTTCAGATTATATTTGCCAGGACAGTGTAAATTCTGAGATCACAACTCCTAGATGATACAGAATAGATTTTGAAGTCAATTGAAATTTTAAAATGATAATATTGAAATAAAAATGTTAATGGGTTTAGGTCTGCCACCTGTAAGTACAAGTCAAGTCATAATTAAAACATAAAGACAACATCAGGGTCTCTGACAGCTTATTTTAGGCTTGTATATATAGAAACATACTGTAATGAAAATATAAAAGTTTAATTTTATGCACTGAATATTTTTATGGAGTCAGCACTTTGCTATTTTGTGATAACATGTTAAAATTAATGGGATGTCTTAACTATGTTCTTTCTGCATATATACATATAAAAAAGGGAAAGCTCCAAACCTGACTTCATAAATAACATTTGCTGTGATTTTGTTAAAGTTTAGACATGTGGATTTGTATTTGAAATTCTCAGAAGGTTACAGGGTGCAACCCTCCAACGATATCTCTGAGTCTTCAGGGACAAAATCCCATTATGTGGAGTTCAGTGAAGGGGGTAAACACCACCATAAAGAAATACAAATTGCACATATTTCCCATTTAGCTAGTGTCACCAAAGTTCACCATTTAGAATTCTAACCAGTTAGGACTTATTCCTGGAGGTCAAGTACCTTGTGAACCTTGTCATCTCACTGATGACATCATATCCCATCCATCAATTCTTTCAGGAGCACACTTGCCATCTGCTCAGCACACGTTGTGATAACTTATTAGACAAATGCGCAGGGTAACAATTTGCACAATGACACTGTTATCTTAATGCTGGCACATACTGAGATAACAACCACTGTTTCTCTGTCAGAGCACAATGATTCTGCCCTGCAACTTTAAAAAAAGAAGTTATGAGGCTATTAAAACTTCTTCAGTCTAATGGAAACAATAAGCGTATCGGCCAACCATTTTTTGCTATTGTAGGGTGATGAATGAAACTCTCTTTACAAGTAGATATGTAGTTTGATTCAATCCCACTGGACCATCTCTGCTTAGAGTTTGCTGGCTGTGAATTTGTTTTTTCATGAGGGAATTAGACATGTAAAAGTATATGAAGTACCCTATAGAAGTTTAAATATAATAGTCATAATCACCAAACAATAAAACCCAACACCTTCCCCTTGCACTTGCTATAATAATACAATAAAAATAATGTCCCCACCTATTCCAGATGACTATAATCTCCCTTTTTTCCCCCTCTAAAAACACTTAACGAGCAGAAAGAGGGTCTTAAACATCTAGCTGACACTGCATACCTGCAACTCTAATAAGTCCTCTGGAAAAATCAAGGACAGTGTCCAAGATCACGTACCTGTATATTAGTGGCATGTTTAACCTAGCAGCTGTCAAAGGCCTTGTGCCTCAGTGAAGTCCAGCATAACAGTCCATCCCTCCCCCACCTTAAAAAAATCATATATAGTTATAGAAAAGAAGATGGTATTTATTTTTCATTACATGCAATTCATCCTCTGTTTCTTCTTTTGGCTTGTCATTTATTCTAGCTTACACTGTGATCAACATTGTACTAAAATAAAGTCAAGTACAACAGCCGCTCCCTGCCCATCAAAATGCACAGACGTCTGCCAAGCACTTGTAACAGCTGGTGTTACATTAATTAGTTTAAACTATTTATTTCATCCATCTCCAGAGCAGATTGAGCAAAAACATTAGAGATTATTCTAGCATCTGTAAGTGCCCTGCAAACATTAACCAAGGAAAGTTAAAATATTCATCAGTCTCACACATACATACATGCATATATATTCACACATAGATTTTTATGTTTATGAATATGGTTTGAGAGACTGAACGGTTATCATAAACAAATGATTAAACTCCCATACACCTTCGTGAGGAGATGTTCTATTAAGTGTCTTTACAAACGTAAGTTTCCAACTTATATTCATCTTTTGTGTCCACAAAGTTTTTCTCTTTAAAAATTATCGCCAGAAAGTGGTAATAATTCCTGGCAGCATGGGCCATTAAACAATATATGACAGGGACTGGGTGACTCAGTGGATTAGTCACAGATTTTATGGCCACTGTTGGAATCCTGCCCTAACTATAGTGATCAAAACACTGTTATCAAATGGTTGTAAAAATCTCAATTAAAATTACTTCTATGGCCTCCACTAGGTTCTTAGCAAACTACACCCCATAACCTGAATCTACATGTTATTGACAAAATTAACTCAACTGCCACTTTTTGGCTTAAGATAATTTCGAAATTAAGTATATAACTGACTCTTCAAATATTGGTTGTCACCAGAGGCTTGATCATGAATATGTGCCCATTAAACACCTGTCAGTCTATGGTTTTGGGTTTTTTTGGTAAGATTTCTACATTTTCAAGACTATATTATCTTTTACCACATTTTCTTTAGGATCCAAATAAGTAGATACTAAATTAACATTAAATGCAGAAATATTTAAATCTACACACTAGATAGCCAACATCAAGGAAGTAAGTTATCTGATGTTTACTGGAAAAAAGCAGTAAGAATAAGGCATTAGAGGAAATAATACTGTATATCTTGGCCAAGGTCTTCTCCATGAACGCAGCCAGAAGTCCTTAAGCACCACTTCTTATTCCGGAAGTTAAAAGAAGTTGCTGCTTTAAACTCACTCAGGACCAAAATAAATCTCTATCAAGTAAATTAATTTTACTCCTTGGCACTTTATTCCCCTTTAAAAATGTAAAAACAGATAGTACAGCAAAAATTCAGTGTAATATAATTCTATTTAGATATGTCGGATGGAATAAACCAGATTTTGAATTCGGAGCCTAAATAAAGACACTATTATAAAATGCATCCTCACTGTAACGCCAACTCCTCTACTCTGTCATATAAAGGGAGTTAGCATGATTCTCTACCCTGATTAACAGAAAATTTATCTATGAGTATGGGGCTGATGTGGACTGAATTGCATCTCCCCAAATTTATATGTTGATGCCCGAATACCCATGGCAATGATATTTGGAGATAAGACCCTTCACAGAGGTAAGCAAGGTTACATTTGGTTGTAAAGGGGAGACCCTAATCCTCTAGGACTGTCCCAATAAGAAAAGGAAGCGACATTAGGGATGTGTTATGTACAAAGAGAGGCCATGTGAGGTCACAGGCATCTGGCAGCTAAGGAGAGAGATCTCAGAAAAACCAAACGTACTGACACCTTGATGGTGAACCTCCAGGGTTGTGGAAAACAAAGTGCTCTGCTGTTTAAATCATCCAGTCCGTGGCATTTTGTTACTGTAGCTCTAGCAAACTCATATCCTGGCATTTTTATATCTTACAATTCTACACTGCTTCTTAAATTATGATTGCTTAAAATATCATTTCATTGGTTTCTTACAGCAATCTATTACAGGAGATTATTTTCTCCCCTTTCAAGATGAAGAGTCTTGGCCTTCTAACTCAAGTTCCAAGTTATTAATACTCTGTCCTCGTCTATGAGCTTTTTATAAAAATTACCAATTTTCAATTTTTACAGATGTTTAGATACCTGAGAGGAGGGCAAGTGACAAGGGTGACTGGAATAAAATATTTTAGGGAAAAAATTTAGAAGAGACAAAAATCATATTTTAGACCAGGCACAGGCAAACTATAAACCACAGGTGAAATCCAGTCACTGGCCAGATTTTACACAGCCTGCCAGGAAAGAATGATTGTATTTTGCATTGTGCAATGATTGAAAAAATAAAATAAGAAGAGCATTTGTGACACCTGAAAATTATATGAAACTCAATTTTCAGGATATATGATGTTTTAGTGGAGCAAAGCTATAGCTGTGCATTTATATATCATGTATGGCTATTTTCCTCATCACAACAGCAAAGCTAAGTAGTTGTGTAGGAAATATAATTATCCCCCAAACTTAAAATATTTGCTACTTTACAGAAGTTTGCTTACCCCTTTTCTATACAAAATGATTAGTAGCATCCTTTATGATATTGTTTTAAATACTCTAGACCTGGTTTCCTCAGAGAGCCTATTTGCCCATAGCGAATTTATACTGTATCACTATGAACTAATAGTATCATTTCAATTATCCCTAATTTATAATGTTTTTCTATGAGTGGAAAGAGTATTTAAACCTTTGAACAACTCCAAAGTGAATTTCTGGAACACGATCTGTTAGTCAATTTGTTGTTACTGGTTGCAAAGATGACTGATGGTGAAAGACGGCAAGAACACCAGCCACCCGTCTCTATAAATCAATAAATTATTTTTGCAACTTCTCCCTAACGCAAGTCTATTACCACTTTTCCCACAATTAATCCTATATTCCACATTTGAGAAATTAAGATTAATTTAGCTAAGTAATTGGGACAATTTAATAGCACGTTCACTATGTCATTGGGTCAGAGATGAAATTCAAGTTTCTGTGAATCAGAGCTCATGCTTTACACTGTTCTGCTCTGCTTAAGGTCTCCGTATGGTAACTGCACTTAGGTGAATACTATTTCTGTTAAGATCTTAATATGTTTATTGACAAACTGATTTTAAAATAGACTAAGTACCTAAGGCATATTACATTTTCTTTAAAGAAATACCAATTACTTTGAACAGTGATAGATAGAAATCCTACCGGGCACTACATAAGATTTTAACACTAACATTTCAAATTTACTGTTTCAACAGTTTTGGTTTTAACCAGCATAGCACATTGTTTGGGCACACTTAAACAACAAGAATGGAAATACCACTAACAAGTACATTTATATGGTCACTGCATTACCATTTCTTATATTTGCCAAAATTTCTATGTAAAAAAAGGATTTCGACAATAAATTGAAATAGGGAGATTAAAAGGCCAGTGTAGCACAGTGAATGTTTAAGAGAGAAAAGACACCGGAGGAGATTAGACTTGAACTTCTTCCTGATTATACCGTTCCTAAAGTCTGAGTCTTGGCCAATCATTATATTTTCTCTTAACCTAAGTTTCCTCATTATTAAAATGGAGATGAAATGGTACCAACTTTAGAAGATCATTTTAAGGATTAAGTACAACAATGCCATGCTCTTGCCACTAGACAGCCTCATGGGGAGGGAGGAACAACACAATCCAGAGTGTTTTTTTATTGTTGTTGTTGTTGTTGTTGCAGTTGTCCTTGTTGTTTAGCAGCCCCAGGCCGGGTTTGAACCCACCACCCTCAGTGTATGTGACTGAGCTATGGGTGCCGCCATCCAGTGGGTTTTTGTAAAATTCTTGTTGTACTTATTTCTGAATACCCAAGATGGAAGACAGAATAAGTTGAAGCTTGTCTCCAAAGTGCTAAACAAGAATTTATGGAGAGTGAAATTTAAAAAGGCTTTTGGGCAAAAAAAATCAAGGATGATAATCATAAACAGCAGAAGTTCAGAAGGACAAGTTAGCAAGACTAACAGTCTATGAACCTAGTGTATGGTGCCCCACGATCATATTAATGGACACAGCTATGATTTAATTTTAAAAAAAAGAAAGAAAAAGAAATCTAATATGAATACAGGAAAACAAAATAGTAGGGACATATTATTGATTACAACAAAAATAACTAATTTAAATGCAGAAGTTACAGATTGAATTACACAAACAGAAAAACTATGTTATACATTTACATGTAATTCTATATAAGACCAGGGAATATATTTGTCAGAGATTAGTTCATCCAAAGGAGATGATCGAACTTAAAAGAAACTTGGGCCAACAGTCAATATGGACCAGGTGTAGTGACTCACACCTGAAATCCTTTGGGGAACTTTGAGGGGCCAAGGTTCCTGGATTGCATGAGGCTAGGAGTTTGAGATCAGCCTGGGCAACGTACCGAAAACTGGGCTCTACAAAAAAATAAAATAAAATAAAGAGGGAGATAGGGAGATTTTGTCTCTGATACCAGGAAGCATATGAAAGTACAGATATCCTTGTGTTTGGAGAAAGTGAGAAAGGAAATTCACAATCAGTATTAACACTGTGTTAGTTTCAAAAAATATTATAGCATTATAATAGGTAAGAAGATAAGTTAGCAGGTACATATGTACTCCAAAGTATTATCTGTAAACATATATACACACACAATATTCCCCACTTCTAGAGCTATGCACCTTCCAAGCTGTAAGTTCTGTGGTCCCAGGAAACATGTCTATCTTCATCATTATAAATGAGTGACACTGAGATTAATAGCATGGGCTCTGGAGCCAACCTGCTGAGACTCACATCCCAGATCTGCTTGCTACCTACCAGCCACAGGACCCTGGGCTTGGCCTTCTGATCCACATTGTAAAATGGAGATAACAATGGTGCAGCTGCCTCAAGAGCTCCTGGGAAAGCTAAGTTATGAAACCTCTACTATTTAGAATAGTATCTGGCACACAGTGTTTGCTGTGTAACAGTTTGCTATTAAATTGCAAATGGAAAGCAAATGGAAGGTAGAGACCCTATTTTTCTTTCTGTTCCTTCTATAATAGAATATGATTTGTCATATTAAAATATACGGATATGAATATGGATGCAGATAAAGAGATTTATAAATATATGTAGGTTTAACACAGCTCTAAATCTCATTAGTATTCAATACAACTTAAAAGGAAATTAAAAATTGTAAACCTATTTTAAAACTCACTTTAACACCACCTCCTCGGAGTAAGAGAAAAGAAACTTCAAAATGGTCTTTTAACCTTTCAAACTTTCAGGGAAACTACTGTTTCTATGTGTTTTCTTTTAAGTAGACATTCAACATTTTTTAAAACATTATGAAGCCACAGTCTATCATTTTCATCTCTTCATGGTTGATTCCTCATGTATTTTCTTCACTCAGAAATTAAAACAATCGCCTGATGCTTGGGCATCAGATAAAAATGTCAAATCACATATGCGGTCAGGGTCAGGCTCTATCAGACACTAAAACCTCACGTCCCCTCTCCAAAGGCCTGCCTCATACCCATAGCTGCTTCCTCTCTCTACTTAATCACCACAGTGTCATTACCAACAATAAAAAGAAATCCATTTAACGTCTAAAAAAAATATGTTAAAACTTTTATTTCTAGAAGGTATGAATTTCACACTTTCTCCAAGTTTTAAAAGTCATTGTGTTCTAAGTATTTATAGCACAACTGCATCTGTCATGTGACACTTGCAGGAAACTGCGAACTACTACAGCATAACCACCAGTTCTAAATTGTTATACTCTGTGGAAGAATCTAGATTGTTTTGAATCACTAATGGAACATAAAACATATTGATCAATGAATTTTAGAAAATATATGCAGTATTGATAACCAAGGCACTTTCAAACTTTGCTAACACTGTTTCATCCTCAGGACATTCTCTGTAGGGTGGCGTGGCTGGAAGGAAACCAGCCCAGGAGACATTGGGGGGCTTTTCCAAACTGTTTTCTCCACTTTGAGATTTAGAACTTCAGTACCTGGAGGACATGGGTAAGACCTTTGGATTTTAATTTGAAAAAATGTCTCAGGTTCTGCCAGAGCCCTTCCTACTGCCCCCCTCCTCCCCCCCGCGAATCAGAATCACTTCTACCTATGTTGATGATAACACTACCCTAGTCCCACATAATCCACCACACAGTTTTTATAAACAACTTCCAAGCTGGCTACCTTCACGTCTAGAATCCCACCTATTCTGGAGGCTGAGATGGGAGGATCACCTCCACTGCAAATACTGACTTCTTCTAATTCTTCACACAAAACCTTTACTTTGCATAATGGATTTCACGTTATCTCTATTTCATAGCACGGTACCATTAATATTAGTAATCGTCATATTTTTATTATTTTTTCATTTTCCTATGATGTAACTTATTCAGAAATAGTAGCTTAACCATTGAAGTAGTTCAATTCTTACAGAATAAAAAGTTCATTTAGGTTGAATGTGGCTGAGAATAGTTAATTATTATTAACATCGCTTCTTAAGAGACAGGGTCTTCCCCTATCACCCAGGCTGGAATGCAGTGGCTTGATCAGAGTTCACTGCAACCTTGAATGTCAGAGTCTAAAGGATCCTCCCAGCTCAGCCTCCCAAGTAACAAGGACTACAGGCATACACCCCTGTACCTGGTGACTTGTTTTAATTATTTATTTATTTTTGTGTGTGTGGATTCAGGCATTTTGCTATGTTGTCCAGTTTGGTCTTGAACTCCTGGCCTCAAGCGATCTTCCTACAATGGTCTCTCAAAGTGCTGGTATAACAGGAGTAAGCCACAATGCCCAGCCGGACATCTTTCTTCTAAACCTGTATATTATTTTACTTTTTCATGAAATTGTTTTTGGATATGACATTCTTTGTTTTCTTTTACCAAAAAGTTAATTGTTAAACTTTGCTACGAAACCTTTTGTTCTTAACTGAAGTCACTTTGCTTGTTTCTCCTACTGTAAGGACACCAAATCCTAAAAGCTGGCAAGAATGCATATGTTTATTTCACCATTGCTCTGCAATTACTGAATGCCACTTAATTATAGCAACAGATGCTCGAGTGTAGGAACCAGAAAAATCAAACGCCTCATTTCCAGGTTATTTTTTTCCATTGCTTCTGCCAACAGCAGATGTGTGAGCCCCTTGTGCTCTGGCGTAAATACTTATCAAATCCTAACAGGTCACCTATGTCACAAACAACATTTCAGATGCAACTGTTTCACCTGATAATAGGTTCTGAAAATAAAACTGTGAGCTGTAAATACAATGTATTCAGAATGAAATGCCATAATGTGAAATTGCTTTTTCTCCAGCTACAACTGAAGTCCTTGACAGTTTTTGGCAGTGATAAATCACCCTCCCATTAATTGTCTTCTCTCTCATTGTGAGGTGAGCTGCTAAAAGGGGCAGTCAACAAAAATGACTTAAAGGACAAATTTTGGCAAAAAGACAATGAAGAAATCTGTCATTGCTCAGCCTCCAGTAAACTGTCATGAAACAATCAAAATATACGTAGCTGAAGTGTTTATGTCTCTGTTAGGAAGATTATAGGATGATAAGTTTACTGTTAAAAGAGAGGAAGGACCCAAAGAAACTTAAATGGTGGGTCCTTGACACCCTGTGCCAAGCGATTTTTCTCTTACAAGATGCATTACTGTCTCAGAGATTTGAACATTTTTCTCATCTATTCACATTCACACTCTGACCTGGAATAAATGAAAAGTTCCCCAATGTGTGATCACAAGTTATAAAATCTTATTAACATAATTCTGAATTGAGTGTAAATTTAATTTTTAAAGATGAAGTTTGGAAATTCTTGAATAGCATATTTTGCCATCAACAGGAAAAGGAACTCATACTATTCTACATCCAAAAAATGTGTTTGCCACCAGTAGACAATTTAATTTTACCATAGGCAGTATGAGAAAATGACATGTTAGTGTAGTGCATGTCCAATGCACCATTTACATTTTGGTTTATATTCAGCATTAGGAAGTAAAGCTGCATTGAAACTGGACCCAATGCTGTTCCTGCATTCGAAGTGTTCGTATATACTTCGCATAATTAACATATTGTTTAAATTGCTGAATCGCAAGTCTAATTGAACTAGGAAACTTAATTTAAATGGTGCTGGTTCCTAGAAGGTACCTAGGACATTCTCTTCAAATTCCAATAACGTCTTTGAAAAGAGAAGCAGAGGTAAAACATTAGGACCACAGTGACTACACATGGAGAGTGCTTCCAGTAAAGCAAAAACTGTAAAATGAAATGTAGGGCTTTCAGAACCCCGTATGGTGTGCAGTCTGATGTCCTGAAGCATGATTGGTACATTATTATGTCAACAATTTTTTTCTAGGGGAGGCTGGAATAACTTTAAAAATAATTTATAGGCATTTCAATTAATACAGGAAATCACTGCATCAGTTAACTCTAAATGGAATGATTCAATATATCAGCAAAGTGCTCTTGTTAATAGATAGGTGTTCCTGGTTTGCATTAAATGGGGCGAGATGAAGTGGCATTTGGTGCTTCAACACTGTGATTCACTAAAGAGCCTAAGTTAAATAAGGAAAACTTAAATTACCCCCCAAATCCCATTTTGTGGCTGAAACTGAATGTTATCTGAAGACGAATAAATATAGTTTGTAGACTATGACATTAAAACATCTTTTGAATGACAGAAATAAAAAAAAAAAAAAATCAAGGGATTGATTTTTTTTTTCTTTTTTGGTGATCCGCCAGTTTGAGAGCTTACTGAGAGCATATGGAGATAGCATATTTGCAAGTCCATCTCCGGAGGATTGCAAAAGGCCCTTAGCTTGTGAAAAACAGCAATGTTATTTTTTTTTAACGTTCCCTATATTTAGAGATTAAATCGCTCACTGCACAAACCCATTTGGAACAGGCGCGAAGGTGAAAAGGATAATCAGTACAGTCACTGGTCCGTGTTTCCTAAACGCTTTTGAAAACATTACTGTGTGCAGGCATAAAATTAGCGGCAGGACCTTAAAAAGGCTGGCATTTAGCATGACTTTTTGGAAAGTGACACCCTCATTTTTTTCTTGTAGGATATCATTAAATTTCAATCGCCCTATGGCAGTGCCTTTCCATTAATAACCAATTCACTGTGTCACTTTGGCTCTCTTTTGAAATAATGAGCCTTTGCTTCGCTTTAATAAATTTAAACATATTCTCAAGGCCAGGGAAGATAGGAAACCGCAGATGGGCTGAGAAAAACACGATTCATAAATCCTTAACTGCCTGAGATCGTTGAGAGCAAAACAAAGTAACACTCGTAAAATATTAAACAATCCCAGCTGTATGAGGGAAGCTTCATTAACAAAAATGGACTATTTACTGCTTAGCTCAGAGCCTGTGGGCGGAGAGAGTCAAAGAAATCATCAAAAAAAATCCCACTGCCATTTCTTCTTGTGATTCTTTAACCAACTAGTGAAATAATGAAAACATTATCTGGAAAGTCCAATTATTGCCAAGAATTAGTAAATATTATAAAGATGCGATAAATTATTTTCCCACTTGTACAATTTAACAATTAAGAAATGAAACTAAGCCTGTTTTTTTTTTTTTTTTTTTTCTTGGAACCATGTCCATAATCACAAAAAAGTTACTGAAGACCTGAGGATGACCTACGTACTCCAGATAAAATAATAATAAGTCTGTGGGCATCCTTACTCAAATGGTTTCTGATGTATTTGTCAGATTGAAACCGATTAGTCACTTTTGCTTTTAGATTTTATTATTAACTCTATTGTCTCTTAATGCCTAAGATATTTTCTAACACTGAATTGATCTAAAACTTCAAGATTGATAATATTTTTGGAATCATTCTTAAAGGTTGGAAATTCAATCCTCAAAATCCTGGCATAATAGATGGCAATTACGAGATATCTCCATCCAGGGTAACATTTTTAATGTCCTGCTTCAAAATCAAGTCCAGCTTCCTGGTGATATACAAGTTTGAAGAACCAAGTGATCAATGTCAGTCTGTTAAATGCTAAGAACTTAGAAGCTTTAACCTTAGAGACAAGCTGACAATTTAGTGGACAGAATGTCAATACTTCTAAACATTTCAAGGGCAAAAATATTGCTTTATACAATCTGTGTCACATTTATTGCAAGAAAAGAATTCAGATTTTTCTTCTGCTTTCTGTCAGCACTTTTCCTTTTATTATACAGAGATATATAATTAAGGAATTCAATATGGAATAATGCAGAGACTGACCCTTTTAACAATACATAAAGAGGCTTGTGATACTACATGCAAAAGCACAAGAAAAATGCAAATACATTCATCCTTTTTCAAACACTATGCATTTTACCAGCTGTGCCTTTATATGGACAAAAATTCAGTGTATGCAAGAAAGTATTTCAATAAATGTGTAACTTTTTTTTCTGTCATCATTAGCAGCTCCATTTCTTATCAGATTTAACGGAGGCAAATAACTGTTGACGTGTTCCCCAAAAGAAAACCAAACTTTAAAGGTAATCTAGTACTCAGATTGAGAGCACGCATACCAACCTCAGCTGCTTTCTGCCTATTTCTTCATCTGTAAAATGGGAAAAATACTGATATTGCACATCTCTAAAAGTCATTTTCAGACAAAGTTAGTGTGTATAAATTTCGATTTGTGCCTGGCACATAGTAAGCACCACATAAAGATGAAATTTTGACTTAGTTTAAAATGCAATAGTTTTAAAGAAAGGATTGTTCTACCACGATCATGTACGTTTAGATAACGGCTATTCCAAAGGATACTCAGAATAAACATTTACTGAACGTGTAAAGGTCCTTGCAATAAACATGTAAGAACAGCGTTGTTTGTATTATTATTATTATTTATTTATTTATTTATTTATTTGCAATTTTTGGCCAGGCCTGGGTTTGAACCCACCACCTCCAGTATATGGGGCTGGCGCCCTACTCCTTTGAGCCACAGGCACCACCCTATTTGTATTATTTTTACAAAGGTATTTTCTGGCAATTCTTGTCAGATATTTAAAACTTCCTTTGAATTAAAATCTTTTCCTCTCAATGAAGTCTTCCTGAGCTAACTTCTTCAGGTTTAGGAAGTCCCCTAAGGCTCAATTCTTACTGGGAAAGCTTAAACTTTGTCTATTATATTCATCGGGTATCATTTCTGTTATTAACATCTAATCTTCATGAAATATTAAACACGCTCTTTTATTAATATTTCTAAACAGTAAATAGCTATTTAATAAATGTAAATAAATATTCATGTGTAATTAACAGTATTACTTTCCTTTCAGGATGTGAGTTGCCTTCAATTATGGTTGTAAAATCCATTAAATATAGATTCATAAATGCAGAAAATTAAAATATATTGGACTACTATTGAATGCATCACAAGTAACTTGTAAAGGGAAGTTAAAATGTTAACAATAATGACATACATATATATTTTCACTGAATATTGATTTCAAATGCCATTACATTACTCATTGTTACTAACACTGAAAAGTATGTCATTTTGGTTTTTTCCTTTACAACTTCAGAGGACCTTGAAAAGAAACAGATTATATTTTCCCAAAATTAGGGCAGAAAAGTTGAAAGAGCTTTGATAAACTAAGATGGTACGAGGCTGCAACAGTAAACCAAATGTTAAATAGCACTTTATTTGCATCTAAGTGACCAGCCCCTGAAAAGTTGGTGTTTTCTTCCCAATCCGTCCTTCATCATTGAACATGGGAAGTAATTACAATGAGAAGCATGTGAGCAGAGTCTTTGCCACTGGGCCCTCATAAATCTTGCCAGTTCCCAGTGAACAACACCAAATATTTGCAGCTGAGGAACATTTGGTCTGGCTTAAATTAACATATCTCAGCAGTCAGAAGTCATTAAGCTTTGCCTATGATTTGAAACAATCTTTCCATTTCAAAAGCGACACTGACTTTTACTTATTTTTCTGGAAGAAGACAGCAGTAAAAACTAAAAGAAGCAACATGAAATTGGAAGTGACTGTGAAAGAGAAAAAGACAAAGGTCTTGAAACTGTCCTTGGTACATTTGTTAACACATTTTAAAATAATCCCTTAGCTATTACGTGTATAATCGAATAATAATTCAAGATGTTACATATCAACTTTATGCCAAACAATGATTAAATTACAAAACTGTAGCTATGTTTATCATTAATTTTTGTGAGAATAACATTATAAATTACAAAGATGATAAAAAATGAGAAAGAATAATCTGACATTTTACAATTAAAGTTTTCAAGGAGATTTAGGACAGAAAGAAAAAATATGCCGGTGAATTTTTCAAAAATCACTTCTAATACAGAGTTCACGAGCAAACTGCTGATAGCGATTTAATGCTAGTGTCAGGGAAAACTTCATGTGTGATGAAGCAGAGTCTGTTGATGAGACTGGAGTTTGGAATTCAAATCAAGACGTTCACCTATTAGTAAGTTAATTTCATCAACTATGCAGCATATCTTTTCCTGGAAAAGGAAGGTTTTAGAAATAGAAAAACCGATTTCAGTTACAATCTCCCTCCGTGTGTGAACTTGGACAAATCATTTAACTTGCCGGAGCCTCACCTGTAAATTAAGAATAATAACTCCCACCTTGCAAATCACTGTCATGATCAGAGGTAACTGATACAGACACTATCTCTTAGTAAATTTGGTGTAAATGGTAGCTATTAATATTCTTTTATTTATTTATTTTTTCTGAGACAGCGTCTCACCTTGTCACCCGTGGTAGAGTACCACAGCATCATAGCTCACAGCAACCCCAAACTCTTGGGCTCAAGCAATCTTCTTGCCTCAGCCTCCCGAGGAGTGGGAGGTGCCCCCCACAATGTCTGACTAGTTTTTAGAGATGATGTCTCACTCTTGCTCAGGCTGGTCCCGAACTTCTGAGCTTGATCAATCCACCCACCTTGGCCTCCCAGAGTGTTAGGATTGTAGGTGTGAGCCACTGTACCTGGCCTTAATATTAATATTATAAAAAAAATCAGATTGGTACCATTACTGGCAGCATGTAATACATTTATGAATATTCTCACACTCAGTGTATCTTATTGATTGGAAACTATACAACTAAGAAGAAACAATTAATAGGTAACTGATAATGGAATGTATATGTTTATCATGAGTGAAATGAAGAATATGAAAATGGAGGGTGAGAAAAATTTTTAAAAAGCGCTTATTATGTGCCAAATGCTGTGCCCATGTTATTGCTGCATGATTTCAAACACACATAGTATATTAAACAATATTTTGGTTTGAATGTTTGTATCGGTCTTATTAAGACTCATAGATATGGTAACTGGAATTTAGAGCCGGGTTCACCTGCCTCCAGAACTGTGTTCCCACTCTTGGGCTACCCTGCTGGAAAGTAACTTCAAAAACTATTTTCTAAGACTTCAGATAATTTCTGATGTAAAATTTTGTCAAAGGGTAGCATCTAGCTGCATCTCTTTATGACCATTCACTTTAAATGCAAAGTCAGCCAGTCACCATTCCTTCAACACATGAGTTGGGATTTTAAAATTTCAAGCATTCTACATGCTGTTTGTGAACACTGTATTTTATTTATTATTTTTTCCCCTCAAAAAACAAGTTCCAAAAGTATTATAGACATAGACATTATAGAGCAAAAACATTATGAGAAATAGTACTTTAGGAAAATGGCCATTAGAAAGTAAGCAATTCAAGCCAAATTAATAAGCATTGATTAAGAAATACTCAAAGCAAAATCCTTCTATAAATAGATATTTTCTGTTAAATATTGAGCCCAAGTTCGTCAAACAACAATGACAACTACAAACCAAAAAACAGCTGGGTGTTGTGGTTGGTGCCTATGGTCCCAGCTACTTGGGAGACTGAGGCAAGAGAATAGCTTGAGCCCAAGAGTTGGAGGTTGCTGTGAGCTGTGATGGCACAGCACTCTACGGAGGGCAATGTAGTGAGACTCTGTCTCAGCAAAATAAAATAAAATAAAATTGTACAACAGTCAAAACTAAGCCATAATGATAGAAATCAGG